>CAUYLG010034206.1:0-24176 GCA_963573385.1 Cacajao melanocephalus
GAGACGGAGGTTGCAGTGAGCCAAGATTGTGCCACTGCACTCCAGCCTGGGTGACAGAGCAAGACTCCGTCTCAAAAAATATATATTAAAAAAATAAATAATTATACTTTAATGTTTTATATGCTATAGTAGTATTCTTCAATTTGGAAATCTTTCAAGTTGTCTTGGGAAAAATCCTTCATAAACTGGTACCAAGGGTCTGTTGTGGTTGAAGTCATTGCTTGGGTATCCATTTGTTAAGACTTCTGAATTCAGTAGGGTCTGTCTCTCTTTTGTCTCTCTGTTTCTGTATATATCCTTCTGAATGAAATTTGTAAGATATAGTAGTCCATTAATAGGGACTCTGCCTTTTCATTGTGTACAATCCAGGTTTTTCTTTGATTGTGAGAAACGTTGCCCTTTATTTCTTCAGACTCAGTTCCCGATTTGCTCTCTGTACTTGAACTACTGGCAGTCCACTGAATATGAGAAAGGAATTCACTTTTCCTTTGTACATACTGTTTTCTTTGTCATCTTATTCAACTAATGAACTTTTATTAGAAATGAAGGAGATAAACTAGATATTTTACCCCCAGCCACCCACATATTTCCACAGTATTTAAACGTTCAAGAACTGATGGAAAGTGCCGAGGATTAGCAAACGGAAGACTCGAATTTAAGATCTACCTCTGCCATTAATTGGTTATGTGGACTTGACAAGATCACATGACCTTGGCATTGAGATTGGTGTTGTCTTATGTAAAATCAGGATTGGAACAAAGCAGTGGGTTAGCAAATTTGCCCTTTCTTTTTTTCTGCCTTCCTATTCTTTTATTTTTACACATTTGAAAGATACAGCACGTTCTCATCACTTTACAATGAATTCCTACAGCTGTAATTCCCTGTGGGGATTCAGGGGTGGGACATGGACCCTGAGATGAGGCAAGTATTAAAATGAGAGAAGACCTGGGGATTTGAAATGCACCCTAAAGATTTCCAAAGTAGCCACGCGCGGTGACTCTCGCCTGTAATCCCAGCACTTTGGGAGGCCAAGGTGAGTGGATCACGAGGTCAGGAGTTTGAGACCAGCTTGGCCAATATGGTGAAACCCCATCTCTACTAAAAATGCAAAAATTAACTAGGTGTGGTGGCACACACCTGTAGTCCCAGTTTCTTGGGAGGCTGAGGCAGAAGCTTGAACCCGGGAGGTGGAGGTTGCTGTGAGCCGACATCGTGCCACTGCACTCCAGCCTGGGCAGCAGAGAGAGACTCCATCTCAAAGCACCCCCTCACATAAAAAAATATCTAAAATATCTTCCATCTCTTAAATAATATTCATCTGTGTTATTAGCATGAGGCAAAAATATTTATGTATATATGAGCTTAGGTCCAAAAAGCTGTTCCTCAACTCATTTTGTCTCAAGTCCAGATCGACGCTAAACAAGTGATCACTAACGCCCTCTGTTGGTGGTAACAGTTGTACTTTTTCTTTTAAAATTTATGTCAGCATAATGTTCACCGTGATACTCAAAAAAAATGTTTGAGACCAAGCATCTCTGTCTTATGGAATGGAGTTAGAGATACTTATTTACCAAATGCTTTAAGCAGGAGGAAAAGACAGTAAAACACTTCAGTTATATTATAACAGTACCCTCATTAGAGTTGTACTGTTTATTGGGTGTGTAGCTTTCTTGGTTTCTGAAAATTTACAGGTTGAAGGTTTTTGAGTTGAGGAGCTTCTGTATAATTTGGGAGAATTTACAGCTTCCATCCCTGTCTTATTTTGAAATAATTTCAAACTAATAATAAAAGAATAGTGTATTAGGGTTCTCCAGAGAAACAGAATGAATAGGATGTGTATATATATATTATTATATATATAATCCTTATATAATTATATATAATATATAATACTGTTAACTTTAATGTATAATTTCTTATATAGTATAAATTATAAGGAATTGGCTCACATGATCATGAAGGCTAAAAAGTCCCAAAATACGCCATTGGTAAGCTGGAGACCCAAAAGAGTTAATATGTAATTCCTATCTAAGTGTGAAGGTCTGAGAAGCAGGAAAGCCAGTGGTATAAGTTCTAGTTCAAAAGCCAGCAGGTTCTAGACCCGAGAAGAGTTTTGATGTTTCAGTCTGAGTCCAAAGGGAGGAAAACGCCAATGTTCAGCTAAAGCACTCAGGCAGGCAGAGTTCCTTCTCACAGCTTTTTTGTTCTATTCATACCCTCAACAGATGAGGTCTGCCACATTGGGTGGGCAGTCTGCCTTACTCAGTTTTCTACTAATTCACATTTTTATCTCATCCAGAAATACCCTCAAAATATCCCCAAATGTCTAGACACCCTTTGGTTCAGTCAAATTGACATATAAAGTTACTCAAAATAATAAAGAGAACTTCTATATACCTTCTACCTAAATTCACCAGTTTTTGTTTGTTTGTTGGATTGTTTTGAGATGAAGTCTCACTCTTGCCCAGGCTGGAGTGCAGTGGTGCGATCTTGGTTTACTGCAACTTCAGCCTCCCAGGTTTAAGTGATTCTCCTGCCTCAGTCTCCAGAGTAGCTGGAACTACAGGCATATGCCACCATACCTGGCTAATTTTTGTGTTTTTAGCAGAGACAGGGTTTTACCATGTTGGCCAGGCTAGTCTTGAATTCCTGACCTCAGGTGATGTGTCTGCCGTAGCCTCCTAAAGTGCTGAAATTATAGGCATGAGCCACTGTGCCGGGCCAGTTCACCAGTTTTTAACATTTTGTCACATTTTCTTTTTTTTTTTCCCAATGCATGTGTGATTTTTTTCTTTTATTATTTCAATTTTTATTTTAGATTCATGGGGATACATGTGTAGTAGATTTGTTACGTGGATATATTGTGTGATGCTGAGATATGGGGTGTGATTGATCCATCACCTTGGTGGTGAGCGTAGTATCTAATAGTTTTTCAGCCCTTGCCCCTTTCCCTTTTCCTCACTCTTCCTTCTAATAGTGTCCAGTATCATTGCCGTCTTTATGCCCATGATTATACCCATTGATTAGCTTTATACCCATTGATTAGCTCCCACTTGTAAGTGAGAAAATGCAGTATTTGGTTTTTTGTTCCTGTGTTAATTTGCTTAGGATAATGGCTTCTAGCTGCATCCATGTTGCTGCAAAGGACATGATTTCATTTATGGCTGCAAAGTATTCCATGGTGTACATGGACCACATTTTCTTTATCTAGTCCACCACTGATGGGTACCTAGGTTGATTCTATGTCTTTGCTATTGTGAATAATGCTGTGATGAACACATGAGTGCATGTTTCTTTTGGTAAGAAGAAAGTTAAATATTCATTTAACAAATACTTCCAGCATCTGTTATTTCTTGACTTTTTAATAATATCCATTCTCACTGGTGTGAGATGGTATCGGATTATGTTTTTGAATTGCATTTCTCTAATGATTAGCAATGTTGAACATTTTTTTCATATGTTTGTTGGCCACTTGTATGTCTTCTTTTGGGAAGTATCTCCATCTTTTGCCTGTTGATAGCTTGTTCAATTGTTTACATTCTTTGTAAAGTTTGGATATTAGACCTTTGTCAGATGCATAGTTCGTCAGAATTTTCTCCCATTCTGTAGGTTGTCTGTTGACCCTGTTGATAGTTTGTTTTCCTGTGGAAGAGCTCTTTAGCTTAGTTAGGTCCCACTTGTCAATTTTTGTTTTTGTTACATTTGCTTTTGAGGACTTAGTCATAAGTTGTTTCCCAAGGCCCATGTCCAGAATGGTGTTTCCTAGCTTTTCTTATAGGATTCTTATAATTTTAGTTTTACAGTTAGATCTTTAATCCATCTTGTTAATTTTTGTGTATGATGAAAGGTAGGGGTCCAATTTCATTGTTCTGCATACAGCTAGCCAGCTATCCCAACACTATTTATTAAATAGGAAGACTTTTCCCATTGCTCATTTTTGTCAGCTTTATACAAGATCAGATGGTTGTAGCTGTTGGGTTTATTTCTGGTTTCTTCATTCTATTCCATTGGTCTTTATGTCTGTTTTGTACTATTGCCATGCTGTTTTGGTTACTTACTGTAGCCTTATAGTATAGTTTGAACTCAGCTAATGTGATGCTTCCCACTTTGTTCTTTTTGCTTAGGATTGCCTTGGCTATTCTGGCCCTTTTTTTAGTTCCATATGAATTTTAGAATAGTTTTTTTCTTCTCTGAAAAATAACGTTTGTAGTTCTATAGGAATAATACTGAATCTGCAGATTGCTTTAGGCAGTATGGCCATTTTAATTAGGCCATGTGGTTTACTTACCACAGGCTATTTGGCCTGTAGTTTACTTGTTTTGTTGTGTTTTTGCTAGGTTTTCATATCAGGATGATGCTGGCTTCATGGAATGAGTTTAGGGAGGAATCCCTCCTCCTCAATTTGTTTTCTTCTTCCAGTCCAGCAGCGTGGAATGTTTACCCATTTGTTTGTGTCAACTGTGATTTCTTTCAGCAGTGTTTTGTAGTTCTTGCAGAGATCTTTCACCTCCTTGTTATTCGTTATTTTGTTTCTGTGTATTCCTAGGTATTTTTTTGTTGTTGATTCTGTTGTAAATGGAATTGTATTCTTGGTTTGGTTCTCAGCTTGAATGTTATTGGTGTATGGAAATGCTACTGATTTTGGTACATTGACTTTGTATCCTGAAACTTTACTGAAGTCATTTATCAGTTGCAGGAGCTCTTTTGCAGTCTTTAGGGTTTTCTAGATATAGGATCATGTAGTCAGTGAAGAGAGATAGTTGGATTTCTTTTTTTCCTATTTGGATGCCTTTTATTTCTTTCTCTTGTGTGATTGTTCTGGCAAGGACTTCCAGTACTATGTTAAGTAAGAGTGGTGAGACTGGGCATCCTTGTCTTGTTCCAGCTCTCAAGGGGAATACTTCCAGCTTTTGCCTGTTCAGTATGATTGGCTGTGGGTTTGTCATAGATGGCTCTTATTATTTTGAGGTATGTTCCTTTGATGCCTAATTTTTTGAGGGTTTTTATGATAAACGGATGTTGGATTTTATCAAAAGCTTATTCTGTATCTATTAAGATGATCATAGGGTTATTTTGAATTCTGTTTATGTGGTGAATCACACTTACTGATTTGTATATGTTGAACCAGCCTTGCATCACAAGAATGAAGCCTGCTTAATCATGGTGAATTAACTTTTTTGGTATGCTGCTGGATTTAGTTTGCTAGTAGTGTGTTGAAGATTTTTACATCTCTGTTAATCAGGGATATTGGCTTGCAGTTTACTTGTTTTGTTGTGTTTGTGCCAGGTTTTGATAATCAAGGTGATGCTGGCTTCATAGAATGAGTTAGGGAGGAGTCCCTCCTGCTCAATTTTTTGGAATAGATTCAGGAAGACTGTTACCAGTTTTTCTTTGGATGTCTGGGAGAATTTGTGAATCCATCTGGTCTAGGGCCTTTTGTGGTTGGCAGGTATTTAATTACTTATTCAATTTTGGAATTTGATATTGGTGTGTTTAGAGTTTCATTTCTTCCTAATTCAATCTTGGGGGGTGGGTTGTGATTTTCCAGGAATTTATCAGTTTTCTCTAGATTTTCTAGTTTGTGTGTGTACAAGTGTTCATAATAGTATCTGATGATCTTTTGTATTTCTGTGGAATCAGTTGTAATGTCACTTTTGTCATTTCTGATTGTGCTTATTTGGATCTCTTTTCTTCTTAGTTTATCTATCTGGTGGTCTGCCAATCTCATGTAACCTTTCAAAGAACCAAATTTTGGTTTCATTGATTCTTTTAGTTTTTAATTTTTTGGGGTATATGGTAGGTGTATATATTTAGGTGGTACATGAGATACTTTGATACAGGCATACAGTGCGTAGTAATCACATTGTGGTAAATGAGGTATCCATCCCCTTGTTTATCCTTTGTTACAAGCAATCCAATTATAATCTTTTAGTTATTTTTAAATGTACAATTATTATTGACTGTAGTCACCCTGTTGTGCTATCAAGTACTAGGTCTTACTCATTCTTTCTGTTTTTTGTACCCCTTATCCGTACCCCCACTCCCCCGACGACTACCCTTCTCAGTCTCTGGTAACCATCCTACTCTATATCTCCGTGAGTTCAATTGTTTTGATTTTTAGCTCCCACAAATAAATGAGAACTTACAATATTTATCTTTCTGTGTCTGGCTTATTTCACTTAATATAATGACCTCCAATTCCATCCATGTTGTTGTAAATGACAGGATCTCATTCTTTTTGTGGCTGAATAGTGCTTCATGATGTATATGTACCGCATTTTCTTTGTCCATTCGTTCATCTGATGATGGACACTTAGGGTGATGTTGAAAACTTTTTTGTATGCCTCTTTGCCATTTACATGTCTTCTTTTGAGAAATGTCTATTCAGATCTTTTGCCTGTTTTAAAAATCAGATTATTAGATTTTTTTCCTGTAGAGCTGTTTGAGCTCCTTGTATGTTCTGGTTATTAATCCCTTGTCAGATGGATAGGCTGCAAATATTTTTTCCCATTCTGTGAGTCATCTCTTTGTTATTTCCTTTGCTGTGCAAAAGCTTTTTAACTTGATGTGATCCTATTTATCAATTTTTGCTTTGGTTGCCTGTGCTTGTGGGGTGTTATTCAATAGATTTTCTCCCAGGCCAATGTCCTAGAGGGTTTTCCAGTGTTTTGTTTTAGTAGTTTCATAGTTTGAGGTCTTCGATTTAAGTCCGTAATCCATTTTGATTTGATTTTTGTATAAGGTGAGAGATGGGGGTCTAGTTCCATTCTTTTCTGCATCTGGTTTTCCCAACCCTGACAGAAGAGACCGTCCTTTCCCCATTGCCAGTGTATGTTCTTTGCACCTTTCTTGAAAATGAGTTCACTGTAGATGTATTGATTTGTTTCTGGATTCTCTGTTCTGTTGGTCTATTGGTATGTTTTTATGCCAGTACCATGTATTTTGGTTACTGTAGCTCTGTAGTGTAATTTGAAGTCAAGTAATGTGATTCCTTCAGTTTTGTTTTGTTTTGTTTTTTTGCCCAGTATTGCTTTAGCTATCCTGGGTCTTCTGTGGTTCCATATAAATTTTAGGATTGTTTTTTCTTTTTCCATGAAGAATGTTTCTGTATGTTGATAGGGATTGCATTGCCTTGAATCTGTAGATTACTTTAGTTAGTGTAGACAAGTTAAAAATACTGATTTTTTGAGTCTGTTAACATGAAATATCTTTCCATTTTGACATCCACTTCAGTTTCTTTCATCAGTGTTTTATAGTTTTCATTGTAGACATCTGTTACCTCTTTGGTTAAATTACTTCCTACCTATTTAATTTTATTAGTAGTTCTTGTAAGTGGGATTACTTAAAAAAATTTTTTTTCAGATTGTTCACTGTTAACATACAGAAATGCTACCAATTTTAGTATGTTGATTTTATATCCGGCAACTTTAGTAAATATTTATCGGTTCTAATAGTTTTTTGGTGGAGTCTTTAGGTTTTCCCAAAAATATGATAATATTATCTGTAAACAAGGATAATTTGCCTTCTTCCTTTTGAATTGGGATACCCTTTCTTTCTTTCTCTTGTCCGATTGCCCTAGCTAGGACTACCAGTACTGTGTTGAATAACAGTGGTGAAAGTGGGCATCCTTGTCATTTTCCAGATCTAAGAGGAAAGCCTTTTAGTTTTTCTCCATTGTCCTTTATTCTGTTGATAAGATGTATCACATTGATTGATTTGTACTTGTTAAACTATCCTTGCATTCCAGGAGTAAATCCCACTTGGTCATGATGAATGCTGTTTTTAATGTATTCATTGGTTCTTTATATGGATTTTTGGGTTTCAATTTGTTCAGTTCTGGTCTGATTTTAGTTACTTCTTCTGCTAGCTTTGGGGTTCTTGTTTTTCTAGTTCTCTAGGTGTGATGTTAGATTGTTAATTTCAGATTTTTCTGACTTCTTGAGGTAGGCCTTTCATGTTATAAACTTTCTTCTTAATACTGTTTTTGTTACATCCCAGAGATGTTGGTATGTTGTGTCTCTATTCTCATTTATTTCAAAGAATTTTTTTATTTCTGCTTTAATTTCATTGTTTACTCAAAAGTTGTTCAGGAGCAAGTTGTTTAATTTCCATGAAATTGTGTGGTTTTTAGAGATTTTTCTGGGTATTGATTCCAAGAGTATAGTGGGTATGATTTTGATTATTTAAAATTTGGAACTTGCTTTATGGTCAAGCGTGTAGTGGATCTTGGAGTATGTTCTCTGTGCAGATGAGAAAAATGTATATTTTATGGTTGATGGGTGGAGTATTCTGTAGATGTCTATTAGGTCCAGTTGGTCTGTGTCCAGTTTAAGTCTAGAATTTGTTAGTTTTTTGCCTCAGTGATCTGTCTAATGTTGTCATGGGGATGTTGAAGTTTCCCACTACTACTTGTATGGCTCTTTTCTTAGGTCTAGAGGTACTTGTTTTATAAATCTGGGTGCTCTCATTTTGAGTGTGTCTATATTTAAGACAGTTAAGTCTTGTTGAATTGAATATTTTATCATTCTGTAATGCCCTTCTTTGTGCTTTTTCACTGTTGTTGGTTTAAAGTCTGTTTTCTGTGATAGAAGAATGGCAAACCCTGCTCTTTTTTGTGTTCCCTTTGATGATCTTTCTCCAGCTCTTTACTTTGAGCCTGTGGGTTTTATTAGATATAAGATAGGTTTCTGGAAAACAGCAGATGGATGGGTCTTTTTTTTTTTTTTTTTTTTAATCCAGTGTGCCTCTCTGTGTCTTGAGAACTCTGCTGTTAGACTGATGGGATTCCCTTTGTACATGATTTGACCTTTTTCTCTAGTTGTCTTTAAGATTTTTTTCCTGGCCGGGTGTGGTGACTCACGCCTGTAATCCCAG
Source organism: Cacajao melanocephalus (assembly GCA_963573385.1). Classification (NCBI taxonomy): domain Eukaryota; kingdom Metazoa; phylum Chordata; class Mammalia; order Primates; family Pitheciidae; genus Cacajao; species Cacajao melanocephalus. The sequence goes on from CAUYLG010034206.1 coordinate 8,875, forward strand.
CACTTTAGGACGCTGAGGCAGGCGAATCACAAGGTCAGGAGATCGAGACCATCCTGGCTAACACAATGAAACCCCATCTCTACTAAAAATAGAAAAAATTAACCAGGTGTGGTGGCACACGCCTGTAGTCCCAGCTACTCAGGAGGCTGAGGCAGGAGGATCGCTTGAATCTGGGAGGCAGAGGTTGCAGTGAGCCGAGATTGTGCCACTGCACTCCAGCCTGGGTGACAGAGTAAGACATTGTCTCAAAAAAAAAGAAAAAAAGATTTTTTTCCTTAACATTGACCTTGGACAGTCTGGTGATGATATGCCTTGGGTGATGTTCATTTTGGATAGTGTCTCACAGGTGCTCTGGATTTCTTGTACCTGGATATCTATCTCTTTAGCAAGTTAGGGAAATTTTCTTGAATTATTTTCTCAAATATGTTTTCCAGGTGGGTTTCTTCTCCTCTGTCTCTTTCAGGAGTGCCAGTAATTTGTAGATTTGGTAATCTCATATTTCTCAAAGACTGTTCTTTTTTTTTCCTTTTTGTTGAGAGTCTTGCTGTGTCACCCAGGCTGGAGTGCAGTGACACAATCTTGGCTTACCACAATCTTTGCCTTCCAGGTTCAGGCATTTCTTGTGCTTTAGCCTCCCCAGATAGCTGACATTACAGGCATGTGCCACCATGCCTGGCTAATTTTTGTGTTTTTAGTAGAGACAGGGTTTCAGCCACATTGGCCAGGCTGGTCTCAATCTCCTGGCCTCAAATGATCCGCCCACCAAAGTTCTGGGATTACAAACATGAGCCACCACACCTGTCCCAACTTTATTCATTTTAAAAAATTCTTTTTACTTTATTTTTGCATGACTGGGTTTGTTTGAGAGCCTGGTCTCTAAGCTCTGAAATTCCTTCTTCTGTTTGGCTCAGTCTATTGATAAAGCTTTCCGTTGTTTTTTGTTTGTTTGTTTGTTGTTGTTTTTGAGAGAGTCTCACTCTTTTGCCCAGGCTAGAGTGTAATGATACAATCTCGGTTCACTGAAACTTCCACCTCCTGGGTTCAAGTGATTCTCCTGCCTCAGCCTCCCAAGTAGCTGGGATTACAGGCATGCGCCATCACGCCCGGCTAATTTTTTTATTTTTAGTAAAGACGGGGTCTCACTATGTTGGCCAGGCTGGTCTCGAACTCCTTACCTAAAGTGATCTGCCCACCTCACCCTCCCATTAAAAATTTTTTTAAGTTATTTAATTCCAGAAGCCTGAATGATTTTTAAATTTTGTTTTATTTTAGGTTCAGGGGTGCATCTGCAGGTTTGTTATGTAGATAAATTGTATTTTGAAGGGTTTGGTGTACAGATATGTTTTGTTGCCTAGGTAATAAGCATAGTACCCAGTAGGTAGTTTTTCAGTCCTCACTTTTCTCCTACCTTCCATCCTCAAGTAGGCCCGGGTGTCAGTTGTTTCCCTCTTTGTACCCACTATACTCAGTATTTAACTCCAATTTATAAGTGAGAACATGCAGTATTTTGTTTTCTGTTACTGTGTTCACTTAAGATCATGGCCTCCAGCTCTATCCATGTTGCTGCAAAGGACATGATGTCACCTTTTTTTTTTTTTTTTTTTTTAAAGGGTCTCACCCTGTCACCCAGGCTGGTGTACAATGGCACAGTCTTGGCTCACTACAGCTTCCACTTCTTGGGTTCAAATGATTCTCCTGCCTCAGCCTCCCAAGTAGCTGGGATTACAGGCACCCACCACTACACCCAGCTAATTTTTGTATTTTTAGTAGAGACAGGGTTTCACCATGTTGACCAGGCTGGTCTTGAACTCCCAGTGTCGCTCTTTTTTATGACTGTGTAGTATTCTGTGATGTATATGTGCCATATTTTCTTTATTGAGTCTACCGTTAATGGGCGTTTAGGTTGATTCCATGTCTTTGCAATTGCAAGTAGTGCTGCAATGAACATGCATGTGCATGTCTTTATGGTGGAACAATTTATATTCTTTTGTGTATATAACAAATAGTAGGATTGTGGGTTGAATGGTAATTCTGCTTTGGGATCTCTGAGAAATTGCCAAACTGCTTTCCATAGCGACTGAACTAATTTACATTCCCACCAGCAGTGTTTAAACATTCCCTGTTCTCTGCAGCCTTGCAAGCATCTGTTGTTTCTTGACATTTTACTAATAGCCATTCTGACTGGTGTGAGTTGGTATCTCATTGTGGTTTTGATTTTCATTTCTGTAATGATTAGTGATGTTGAGCATTTTTTCATATGCTTGTTGCCAGTGTTTAGGTCTTCCTTTGAGAAGTATCTGTTCATATCCTTTGCCTGCTTTTTCATGTGGTTGTTTTTTGCTTGTAAATTTGTTTAAGTTCCTTTCTTGAGGAAGATTCTGGATATTAGATATTTTTCAGATGCATAGTTTGAAAATATTTTCTTCCATTCTCTAGAGTATCTGATTACTCTGATGATAGTTTCTTTTCCTGTGCAGAAGCTCTTTAGTTTAACTGGGTTTCATTTGTCAGTTTTTGTTGCAGTTGCTTTTGGAGTCTTTGTTATGCTATCTTTGCCAGGGCCTACATCCAGCATGGTATTTCCTAGATTATCATCTGGGGTTTTTAGTTAAGTTTTACATTTAAGTCTTTATTCCATCTTGAGTTGATTTTTATATATGGTGTAAGGAAGGGGTCCAGTTTCAGTCTTCTGCATATGGTTATCCACTTATCCTAGCAGCATTTATTGAATAGGGACTGTTTTGCCCATTGCTTGTTTGGTCAGCTTTGTCAAAGATCAGAGTGTAGGTGTGTGGCCTTATTTCTGGACTCTCTATTCTGTTCCATTGGTTTGTATGCCTGTTTTTGTAGAAGTGCCATGCTGTTTTGGTGACTGTAACCTTGTGATATCGTTTGATGTCAGGTAATATGACGCTTCCTGCTTTGTTCTTTTTGCTTAAGATTGCCTTCTCTATATGGGCTCTTTTGAGGTTCCATATGAATTTTACAATAGTTTTTCCTAATTCTGTGAAGAACGTCATTGATAGTTTGATAGGAATACCATTGAATCTTTAGATTGCTTTGAGCAGTATGGGCATTGGCCAACAGTATTGAGTCTTCCTATCCATGAACATGGGATGCTTTTCCGTTTGTGTCCTCTCTGTTTCTTTGAGCAATGTTTTGAGTAATCTTCAATGTAAAGATAGTAAACCTCTCTATTTAGGTGTATTCCTAGGTTTTTAATTCTTTTTGTGGTTATTGTGAATGGGATTGCATTCTTGATTTGGCTCTCATTTTGGATGTTGGTGTATAGGAATGCTACTAATTTTTGTACGTTTGTACCTTGTTCTTATTAGTTTCAAATAATTTCTTCGTTTCTGCGTTAATTTCATTATTTACCCAGAAATCGTTCAAGAACAGGTTGCTCAATTTTCATCTATTTATACAATTTTGAGTGAGTTTCTTTAGTATTGATTTCTATTTTTATTGCACTGTAGTATGAGAGTGTGCTTTGTATGATTTCAGTTTTTTGAATTTGCTGAGGATTATTTTATGTCCAGTTATGGATTGATTTTAAAGTATGTACCTTGTTCAGATGAAAAGAATGTATATATTCTTGTCTTTGTGTGGAGTGTTCTGTAAATGTCTGTTAGGTCTGTTTGATCAAGTGTTGAGTTCAGGTCCTGAATGATCTGCCTATTATTGTCGGTGGGGTGTTGAAATCTCCCACTAGTATTGTGTGTTTATCTCTGTCTCTTCATAGGTCTCTTGAATTGATCCCTTTACCATTATGTAATGCCTTTCTTTATTTTTTTTTAATCTTTGTTGGATTAAAGTTTGTTTTGTCTAAAACTAGATTAGCAACTTCTGCTTTTTTCTATTTTCCATTTGCCTTGTAGATTTTTCTCCATTCTTTTACTTGGAACTTGTGGATGCCATTGCATTTGAGATGGGTCTCTTGAAGGCAGCATACAGTTGGTTCTTGATTCTTTATCCAGTTTGCCACTCTGTGCCTTTTAATTGGAACGTTTAGTCCATTTACATTCCGGGTAAGTATTGAGATGTGTGGATTTATTCCTGTTGTCATGTTATTAGCTAGTTATTATGCAGACTCATGTGGTGCCTTTATAGTGTCGCTGGTCTATGTACTTCAGTGTATTTTTATAGTGGCAAGTAACTGTCTTTCCTTTCCATGTTTGGCACTCCCTTCAGGACTTCTCATAAGGCAGATCTGGCGGTAATGAAATCCCTTAGCGTTTGCTTTTCTGAAAAGGATATTATTTCTTCGTTTATGAAGCTTAGTTTGGCTAGACATCAAGTTCTTGGTTGGAATTTTTTTTTTTTTTAAAGAATGCTGAATATAAGCTGATAATGGTTTGGCTCTGTGTCCCCACCCAAATCTCATGTTGAATTGTAATCCCCAGTGTTGGAGGTGGGGCCTGGTGAGAGGTGATTGGATCATGGGAGTGCTTTCTACTGGTTTAGCAACATGCCCCTAGTGCTGTCTCATGATAGAGTTCTCGTGAGCTCTAGTTGTTTGACAGTGTGTAAAAAAACCAGATCCCCACTTCGTGCACACGTGCTTATACTCTCTCTCTCCTCCTGGCCATGTGAAGATGTGCTTACTTCCCCTTTCCCTTCTGCCATAATTGTACGTGTCCTGAGGCCTCCCCAGAAGCAGAAGCCTGTACAGCCTGTAGAACCAGAGCCAATTAAACCTCTTTTCTTTATAAATTACCCAGTCTCAAGATGTCCTTTTTTGAGACAGAGTCTTGCTCTGTCGCCCAGGCTGGAGTTCAGTGGCATGATCTCAGTTCATTGCACCTCCACCTCCAAAGCTCAAGCAGTTCTCCTACCTCAGCCTCCCAAATAGTTGGGATTATAAGTGCCCACCAGCACACCCAGCTTTTTTTTTTTTTTTTTTTTTTTTGATATTTTTAGTAGAGACAGGGTTTCACCATGTTGGCCAGGCTGGTCTCAAACTCCTGACCTCAAGTGATTCACCCACCTTAGCCTCCCAAAATGCTGGGATTACAGGCGTGAGCCACCATGCCCAGTCAGGTATGTCTTTATAGCAGTGTGATAACTAACCAATACATAGGCCCACAATCTCTTCTGGCTTGTAGCTTTTCTGCCAAAAGGACCACCGTTAGCCTGATGGGGTTCCCTTTTAAGGTGACCTACCTGCTCTTTCTGGCTACCTTTAACATTTTTTTTCTTTCATTTTGACCTTGGAGAATCTGATGACTGTGTGTCTTGGGGATGGTCTTCTTGTGTAGTATTTTTCAGGGGTTCTCTGCATTTCCTGAATTTGAATATTGGCCTCTTCAGTGACGTTGAGGAAATTTTTGTGGACCATATCTTGAAATATGTGTTCCAAGTTGCCTGCTTTCTCTCCATGTCTTTGAGTGATGCCAGTGAGTTGTAGAGGTGGTCTCTTTACATAATCACATATTTCTTGTAGGTTTTGTTCATCTTTATTTTTTTGTTGTTGGTTTTGTCTGAGTTATTTTGGAGAGCAGGTCTTTGAGTTCTGAAATCCTTTTCTCATCTTGGTTGATTTTGCTGTTAAGACTTGTTATTGTATTCTGAAATGCTTGAAGTGAGTTTTTCAGTTCCATCAGCTCAGTTTGGTTCTTCCTTAATATGGCCATTTCATCTTTTATCTCCTGTATTACTTAGAATTTTTCAGTTGGGCTTTGAGTATTTCCTGAATATCAGTGATCTTCATTCCTCTCCATATTCTGAATTCTATTTCTATTATTTCAGCCATTTCAGCCAGGTTGCAAATAATTGCTGGGGAACTAATGTAGTTGCAGGTAAGAAGACAGGACAGTCTGGCTTGAGTTTCTGGAGTTTTTTGCACTGGTTCTTTCTCATTCCTGTGGGCTGATATTTCTTCAGTCTCTGAAGTTGCTGTCTTTTTTCCCCCCTTTTTTTTCTTTTTTGGCTTTTATCTTCTTGGATGCCATTGGGGGTTTGATTATGGTATAAGGTGGGTTCTGTCGACTGGCTTTGCGTCTAGTCTGCTTCTGGATTGTGGAGGATCCCCGTCTGATTACTGTCTGTATGCCTGTGTTTCTTTTGTTGTGTGTTCTAGGCCATGGGGCTCCCTCATGCAAAAGCTGTATCCTTGCCAGGTGAGCCCTAATCTGCTGTTCATATGCTCCCTGGGAATCACAGGGTTGTGCCTGCCTATAGAATTCAGGCAGAAGCAGTACTGCTGGGCTGGAAGCTGTTGCAGGTATGGCTTGTCTGGCCAGACCAGGAGTGGATGGAGTTGACTTCCCTGACATCTGGGTGTTTCCAGGAAAACAGGAGGCTGTGCTCCTCAACAGATTCAGGCTGAAGTAGGACCACTAGGCTGGAAGCTCTAGCAGGTGCAGTTTGCCTGGCTGCCAGTAGCAGAGGTGGGTGGGGATGCCTGCCCTGCTGTCTAGGTGCTTTCTGGGATATCAGGAGGCTGTGCCATTCAGGTGAGTTCCCACAGAGCACAACTATGGACCAGAACTTGTCTCGAACTCCTTGGCTCAAAGTGATCCCCCCCACCTCAGTCTCCTTTAGTGCTGGTATTATAGATGTAAGTTACCATATCCAGCCTGATTTCTTTTTAAGATGTTTATCTCTTCCTTTATTTCCTAGATTTCCTTAGAAGTTTCTTTGTGTTGATTTTCAACCTTGTCTTGGATCTTTGTTGAGCTTCCTTGCAGTCCATGCTTTTAATTCTTTTATCTGTCACTTCTGAGTTTCCATTTTGGTTAGGGACCATTGCTGGAGAGCTTGTGTGATCCTTTGGTGGTGTCATCCTTGTATTGAGATTTTTCGTGGTGCAGAATTCTTGTGCTGGTTCCTTCTCATCTGGAGACACTGGCACTTCTAATTTTTGTAATTGTTTTTGTGCAGGTAGAATTTTTTTCTTCTTTCTCTGTGTTATTATTGCTTTTTTCTTCTTTCCTTTTCCCCACTGACTGCTGAACCAGGCAAGTGGGTGCTTTGAATGCCTGGAGATCTACCTGAGTGTAAAGTGGAGAGGACACCTGCTGCACAGGAAGGATGGGGTGACTCAAGCTAGTCCGTTCAAGCAGCTGCTCCAAATGCTTGGAGATCTGTCCAAGTGTGAAGCAGAGAGGGCCCTACTGCACCATGATCTATGCACAGAAAGGGTAGGGTGGTTCAGCCTGCTAATCCATGCTCTGAATACCTGGAGATCTGCCTGGGTGTGGAGCAGAGAGGGCTCTGCGGCACCACAGTCGATGTCCATGAAAGGTATGGTGGCTCAGGCTACTGGTCCAGGCAAGTGGGTGCTCCGAATGCCTGGATTTATGCCTGGGATGGAATGGAGAGGGCTCCACTGCACCACGATTTTAGGAGAGCATGCTGGGGCACCCAGTGGTGATGTACACAGACTGCTTTCAGGTCACCAAACTGGCCCTGGCTGCAAGTCTCATTATTCAGGACAAAGTGCAGCTATAGCAGCTCTCCCCCTATCTAAGGCCTCCAATTAGGGAGAGCACAGTTCCAGCACTCCAGTTAGCTTCAGGGATTAGGAGCAATAAAGTTCTCTTCCTTGGCCTGGGTTGCTCAGATCCCCAGGGAAAACGTGTCACAGAGAGGCTCTCTGTCTTTCTTGCATACTGGGGCTTCACTCACTTTTATCAGCCCGTGTTCTCCTTCCTGGTATCTGGGTGTCCTTTATGATTCTATTGGGTTTCTGTTTTCCTTCCTGAATTAAAGGGTACCGCGTTGTTTGCCTCTTTTTTTTTTTTTTTTTTTTTTTTTTAGACAAGGTCACATATTCTGACCTAGGCTAGAGTGCTGTGGCATGATTATGGCTCACTGCAGACTCAACCTCGCAGGCTCAGGTGATTCTCCTGCCTCAGTGTCCAAAGTAGCTAGGACTACAGGTGCACACCACCATGTCTGGCTGATTTTTTTTTTTTTCAGAGACGGGATTTTACTGTGTCACCCAGGCTGGTCTTAAACTCCTAAGCTTAAGCGAAGCAATCCACCCACCTTGGCCTCCCCAAATGGTGGGATTACAGGCTCGAGCTAACATGCCTGGCCCACAGTTGATCTTTATACACTATCTTGATATTTCCAAGTGGCTGAAGCATGCTAAAAGTCTCTAATCCACCATGTTGCGGGGGAAAAAAGATGGCACATTACCTTTATCATTCACTTTATTTTTCTCTGTCACACATATGTGTACCATTTTCCTAAAATATTTAAGAGTAGTTTGCATACTTCATACTTTTTTTTTTTTTTGAGACAGTCTCACCTTGTTGGCCAGGCTGGAGTGCAGTGGCACGATCTTGGCTGACTGCATCCTCAGCCTCCCAAGTAGCTGGTACTACAGGTGCGCACCACCAGGCCCAGCTAATTTTGGTGTTTTTGGTAGAGACAGGGTTTCACCATGTTGGCTAGGCTGGTCTCAAACTCCTAACCTCAGGTGATCCACCCACTTCAGTCTCCCAAAATGCTGGGATTACAGGTGTGAGCCATTGCACCTCCCCACCCTTTTACCTCTTAATATTTCTGTGTTTCTTAAGAACAAAGGTATTCTTTTATGTATTAATAACTACAGGAAATTGTCACATTTAGGAAATTGATACTGTAATCTATAGTTTGTATTCCAATTTTGTGATTTACCAATAATATCCCTTAAAGCATTTATTACCATCTGATACAGGACCTTTAGTTGTCATATCTCTTGCACTGCCTTTAAACTGTAATCGTTCTTCTGCCTTTCTCATAACATTTTCATTTTTTGAAGAATATGTTTATCAAATGTTCCTCAGATTAGGTTTGTCCATGTCCTTGAGATTAGATTTCAGTTATGGGTTCCTAGTTCAATTTCTTGTCAGTGATGTTGTCTTTCCCAGAGTATTGTCACATCCAGAGGCACATGATGTCTCTTTTCCTCATTGGTGATAATAATTTTGATCTACTCAGTTAAGGGATTGCCCAGTTCTTCATAGTATAGTTACTTATTTTTTTTTTCTTTTAACTAACAAGCAGTCTGTGAGGAAAAACTTCTGTTTTTTTACTTTTTTCTAATGTCTTTGTAGAAAATTTAAAAATATATAGGTAAGCTAAAGTTAGGGAAAAATTGTCTTATAAACCTAGACATAACCACATTTTGGTGTATATTGGTACATCTCTTTTCTTTATGTTATAATAATGATAACCAAAAAGGACTATACCTTAAATACTGTTTGGTAAATGGCTTTATTCATTTAGCAGTATGTTTTAAATATTTTTTTTGTGTGTCACTAACTATATGATATTTTAATAGCTGCGTAGTTTTCCATTATGTAGCAGTCCCTTCCCTGTAGATTATTCTGTGATGTTCAGTTTAGCCTCACATTCCAGGCACAAGAGATGCTTAATGGCTCTCCCCTAAGGCTTAGGGAATCTCTTACACTGAAGAGCCTCCAACCATGGAATCTTGATGTCTGTCTTACCCCATTAGCACTGCCATGTTGTTTTTCTTTTCCACTGTTCCATAGTAACACACTGTGTTGTTCCTTTTTCTGACCATTCCTAGGTCCACAGTAGCACACTTTTATCATATATTTAAACCTATTTCTGATTCACTTGCGTTGTTTTCATGCTTTAACTGCTAATATTGTATCCAGATGTTAATTTTTTTTTGTTTGTTTTATTGCAAATATATACGATTATGAGTTAAGTGAACTTTTATGGGGTAGTCTTTTGAGTAGAGCATCTGGCCAAAATACCTTCATACCCACCAAAAACAAAAACACAGAATTTTTAAAGCACAGTTTATCTTTTTATTTGGAACTTCTTTTTCTATTACCTGAATTTCTAGTTAACCTATATTCATATTTTGGGTCAGATATCTTAGGAGATTTCAGCACTTGTCTATTAGAATTACTTAGCAAATTATCTTGAGTGAACTTACTATACAGAAGATAAAGCATAACCTCTAAATGCATTATTTTATAGATTTTTCTCCCTTTAATATTTAATCATTTGAAAGTCTCTCTTCCCCTACACGTTGTTTAGTTTTAAGCTGTTTAGGTATATGGAAATATAGGCTCTCTGTGTAGATGTGGGACAGTTTACAAATGAATCAGTCCATGCTTTCATAATTTAGTGCAAATGTGACAAAATTATGTCTGGGAGATTTATGTGTAGAATCTCTTATTGACCGAAGGCAAAACGATTTTAACAATTTTAAGTGTATGAAGTAACTTTATTTTTAAACTTTTTTTTTTTTTTTTTTTTTTCTGAGACAGTGTCTGTCTCTGTCACTCAAGCTGGAGTGCAATGGCGCAATCTCGGCTCACTTCAACCTCCACCTCACAGATTCAAGCGATTTCTCCTACCTCAGCCTCCCAAGAAGCTGGGATTGCTTGTGCTCCCCACCATGCCTAGCTAATTTTTTGTATTTTTAGTAGAGACGGGGAAGTAACGTCTGCTGTTTTATAGACAACAATGTACATAGTGATACCCTGTCTCAAAAAATGTAAAAAATTAGCTGGATGTGGTGGCACACATCTGTAGTCTCAGCTACTCAGAAAGGTGAGGTGGTGGGAGGGTTGCTTGACCCCAGGAGTTGGAGGCTGCAGTGAGTTGAGATTGTGCCACATGTTCCAGCATGCATGACAGAGCAAGACCCTGTCTCTTAAAAAAAAATGGCTCCTGTGATGTTAATAGTCATGTTGAAAGATTGTGTCATTTACAACACTAAGAAAAGTAAATAAAATATTAAAGCATATATTTGGTATATTTAATGTGAACTTTGCTGTGTGCAAAATATTGAAAGGTCTTTGAGGCACATACTAAAAGAATACACCCATGTCTCCTTTAGAACTTATAGTATTTTTATAGTATCATATAAGCCTCTCTGTTATACTTCAACATTATTAAATACGATTGACATGTACATTTATAAATAGTCATGAAAAGTTTATTTTCTTTAAGGTATGCTTTGCTGTATTTTAAAATAAGTAATGGATTTTAATATGACCTTTATTTTCATGAAATGCGTGACAATTTATTTAAAAAGCTGAGAAGGCCAGTTGCGATGGCTCATGCCTGTAATCCCAGCACTTTGGGAGGCCGAGGCCACGGATTACCTGAGGTCAGGAGTTCGAGACCAGCCTGGCCAACATGGTGAAACCCTGTCTCTACTAAAAATACAAAAAAGTAGCCAGGTGTGGTGACTTGTGTCTGTAATCCCAGCTATTCAGGAGGCTGAGGCAGGAGAATTGCTTGAACCTGGGAGGTGGAGGTTGTAGTGAGCTGAGATCATGCCATTGCACGCCAGCCTGGGCAACGAGGAAAATTCTGTCTCATTTAAAAAAAAAGGCAGAGAAAACGTGATTCTTTATTAATATTGTTCCTGGTCTGTATTACCTTTTTTAAAGTAATAGTAATAAAATTTATATTTTGATATGTAAAGTAAATTAAAGATGTAACTCCTTTAATTATTAAATTAAAATCTTTTTCTTAGCACTAGGGGGCACCCTTGATTTATAAATTCATGTTATACTTAATCTTGCATAGAAAGTGGAGTGAAATGAAATTATTTGAAAAATATTTTATTGCAAACTGGATTATTAAGTTGGTTTTGTTGTATAGCAGTATAAATATAAGTTAATTCTTCATAATATAAGGATAATGAAGCTTATAGAATAAGATAGTTTAGGTGGGAGGAAATTAAAGTATTTTTGTGCTTTATTTGTTTTCACATTGATTTTTTATGTGGGTGCTTTAAATGGTTTTAAAACTAAATGATTTTGAATATATTTCTATTTTAAAAGTTCTAGCACAATGTTCTGCTCTTGGCAGGTGCTTAGGCCATATCTGAATAAATGAAGATAAATTCAAGATGTGACTGAAGGCTGCTATCATTAGTAATAATTTTTAAGCATTTCAAAACCAAGAGCATGTTTTGCTACATCTAGGAAATGTATCTTAGCCATTCTCATTCATTGTGTTTGCAATTAGGATTTTTAGTGATGCTCAGCAACAATTGTTTGGCAAAGGTATATTTCTAAGTTTTTTGTCTTCTTTATTTAAGAGACTGGTGAATTTAAGCTTTATGGGGATTAAGAAGATAGTAACATCTGCATCATCATTGCATTACATTAATAGCATATTTACCATGTCCCAACACTGTTGCAGGTACTTGGCGTATGTTAACTCATTTCTCTTCACCACAGCTTTATGAAGTAGGTATTTCTTATTATCCTTATTTTGTAGATGAGAAAACTGAGTACAGAAAAATTAAAATTTCCTGGGTTTACACACAGGTAGTGTGGTTCCAAAAGTTGTGCTTTTAAATCACTATATCCTATATGGCTCCAGAGAAAGGAAACTTAGCATTGAAGTAATTGACATTTAAAACTCAGATTTTAAAGAGAGCATAGCATACCTAATTTATAGACACATATCATTTCTCTTATGAAAAATATCATAGATCTTTAAAGTTGAAAAGAGATCTTAAGGTCTGTTTACCTCTACCATTTTACAGAGAGGAAGAAATTCTGTCCTAGAGAGGTAAAGTTACCTACTCAGTTTATGTGGCAGGTTATTTTCGAAAAGATATTAGAACTCCAAGTAAGTACTGTGACTTCCAGTAAAGTGGAAAGAAATACTGTGTTGTGGAAAGAATATTTGACTAGAATTTTGATGGCTTGAATCTTGTTCTTGGCTCCTTATTTACCATCCTGTGTCCACAGAGGATCTGTGTTTCTTTGTGTTACGTGGGTATGACATATCTTACCTAATTAGTGTTATTGGTAGTTGTGCAAATCAACATAATGTATTAATGATATTCAATAAACTTTAAAGTCCTATACAAATAAACATAGTGTATATCATGGTACAGTAAAGCCGCAATATCTGTGGGTTCTACATCCATGGATTCAAACAACTCTGAGTTGAAAATATTTGGGGCAAAAAAAAGGATGATTGCATCTGTACTGAACATATACAGACTTTTCCTTGCATTAATTTCCTAAACAATACAGTATAACATTTACATAGCATTGACATTGTATTAAGTGTTATGAGTAATCTGGAGATGATTTAAAGCATACAAGAGGATGTGTACAGGTGATAGGCAAATACTGCACTGTTATATAAGGGCCTTAAGCATCTGTGGATTTTGGTGTCTATAGTGGATCCTAGAAAAAATCCCTCATGGGTACTGAGAGATGACTGTATTTTTATGACACGTATTCCATAATATTTTAAGTATTTGTGATACCTTGGTAATCTAGATCACTAGCTATGATAAGCTTTATTCAGTATTGTTGATTTACAGGTGTCATTTGGATCACTAAAAATTTATTGTGTTATGTTATGTGTTCCTTTGCCATGTGTTGTTTTACACATTTTATTTACTTAAAACTCAGAAATTTGTGCATTTGATTTTTTTTCCCTCACAATACCCAGTTAGCAAAAAGTACGCTTTTGCTTTGCTTATGAGGAATATAACAGTAACATCTATTGAATACTGTTTGTTTGGTGTTTCTGATTGTTTGAAAATAGCATACAACATTGTCCTCAATCTGGATTTAGTGGCTTAGCTAAAATAATAAATAGAGTTTAGTGAAGTTGAAGTATTTTGTTTCTTGCCATGGTGGTAGGCATGGAGTTATTTTCTTAAACTTTGAGGAAGACATATGCTTACTTTTTTTATGTTTTACAGGAATAATGTATTTGTGGCCTTGGACATGAGACAATCAGTCCTCTGTTGCTGTTAACATAAGGTCAGGGACTGATGAGGAAAGCATGGACCTAATGAACGGGCAGGCAAGCAGTGTCAATATTGCAGCCACTGCTTCTGAGGTAAGATATTTAAGAAGCTTAGTTATAAAGTTTCTTACCTGACTTTCCAATTTTTCAAGCATAATGTTCGTTCATATACTTAAATCAGAAGTGCTACACATATTTTAACTTTTACTTTAGTGATTTGTATGTTTGCTCTGCATCATAGAAATACTTAATCCTTATCTACTTAAGATACTTGAAAAATGATAAATAGTGGTAACTCATAAAACTCTTTAGTTTTAAAAGAAACATAGAATTTCTTTTTAGAGTATTTTTACATTACATCATTTTTTTTGTTGTCTGTATAAACCATTACATTTTCCTTCTTCTGTCTTAACTTTGCCTAGACCAGTTTTTCTAGCTAGAATTTTTCTTCCCATTCTAATTTCCCCTCCCCATCACTGCACACACACACAAAAATTGTCTTTCAAACATATTTCAAATGCTATGCTTTTAATAAACCCTCCTCTAATCCCTTAAACAGATGGGAGCTTTCCTATTTTTAAAACTATCACTTAGAAAAACCTCTTTCTATAATTTTTTTCTGTAAATTTATACATAGCTTTTTTATATTTATAACCATAGGATTATGTTTATATACGTTTGTAATATGTGTTTGTTTTCTTCATATATTTATAACCATATTTCTTGAATGTGTTATATATATGTATGTGTATGGTATATTTTTAACTATATATCTGGAAATACCTGTTCTAGTATCAGAGGAAGCAGAATACAAATATTTGTCAAATAAAAGAGAGCATTTCACTTGTATGAACAATTCTGTTGACTTTTCTAAAAAGTGAATGAATTACATCAGGCTTCAGGGTATAGTATAATTAGCAGATGTAAAGTAAGAATGAAAAAGTCTGCCCTTTAAATTATCCAATTATTGTGGCAAGAAAATAAAATTAAAAATCTATGTTTTCTACCCTCTCTTAAAATACAGATTAGTAAATTCAAGTATAAATTTCTTATAAAAGTGATAAGCTTACAGAATGGGTAAAATACTTAATCTGGGTTGGCTGACTTATCTTTTCTCAGTACCTTTTATATTTAACCTGTGTTTGAAGTTTCTGTCAGTAGGAGAATTACAGTGAACTTATTTTCAGATATTTAGAAGTATCAGTAGTTTTTGAGTCATGCCCTGAATGAATTACTGCTATTCTCTTAGTGGACATTATTGCTTAGTGTCTCATTACCAATTTATTACAGGTATTAGGGAAGCACGTCAAAACATGCACTAGTAATTTTTTAGGCCTCTAGTGGCTAATAAGAAGGAAAAAAGAAGTGTTGACAGTACTTTAGGAGAGAGATCCAAGATGGCCAATTAAGAACAGCTCAGGATTGTAGCTCCCAGTGTAAGCACAGAGAGCGAGTGGACACCGCACTTTCAGACGAATTTTTGTTGCCCACAGACTGGGAGATTCCCGGCGGAGGAGCCACACAGGTCGCCAGCGCGACTTTTTTGGCCGTCGCGGCTATTTTCCCGGTGCCCCAGCATGGCGCTTCTT
>CAUYLG010034207.1:0-122628 GCA_963573385.1 Cacajao melanocephalus
CCTGTGCCCGTGTGTTCTCACTGTTCAACACCCACCTATGAGTGAGAACATGCAGTGTTTGGTTTTCTGTTCTTGTGTCAGTTTGCTGAGAATGATGGTTTCCAGATTCATCCATGTCCCTACAAAGGACATGAACTCATCGTTTTTAATGGCTGCGTAGTATTCCATGGTGTGTATGTGCCACATTTTCTTTATCCAGTCTATCATTGATGGGCATTTGGGTTGGTTCCAGGTCTTTGCTATTGTAAACAGTGCCACAATGAACATATGTGTGCATGTGCCTTCATAATAGAATGATTTATAATCCTTTGGGTATATACCCAGTAATGGGATTGCTGGGTCAAATGGAATTTCTATTTCTAGATCCTTGAGGAATCGCCACACTCTTTTCCACAATGATTGGACTAATTTACACTCCCATCAACAGTGTAAAAGTGTTCCTATTTATCCATATCCTCTCCAGCATCTGTTGTCTCCAGATGTTTTAATGATTGCCATTCTAACTGAGAAGAGATGGGATCTCAATGTAGTTTTGATTTGCATTTCTCTAATGACCAGTGATGATGAGCATTTTTTCATATGTTTGTTGGCCTCATATATATCTTCTTTTGAAAAGTGTCTGTTCATATCCTTCACCCACTTTTGAATGGGTTTGTTTGTTTGTTTGTTTTCTTGTAAATCTGTTTTAGTTCTTTGTAGATTCTGGATATTAGCCCTTTGTCAGATGGGTAGGTTGCAAAAATTTTTTCCCATTCTGTTGGATGTCGGTTCATAACATCATCCTGATACCAAAACCCGGCAGAGACTCAACTAAAAGAGAAAACTTCGGGCCAATATCCATGATGAACATCGATGCAAAAATCTTTAATAAAATACTGGCAAGCCAAATGCAATAGCACATCAAAAAGCTTATCCATCATGATCAAGTAGGCTTCATCCCGGGGATGCAAGCCTGGTTCACTATATCCAAATCAACAAACGTAATCCATCACATAAACAGAACCAAAGACAAAAACCACATGATCATCTCAACAGATGCAGAGAAGGCCTTCAACGAAATTCAACAGCCCTTTCTGCTAAAAACTCTCAATAAACTAGGTATCGATGGAACATATCTCAAAATAATAAAAGCTATTTATGACAAAACCACAGCCAATATCATACCGAATGGGCAAAAACTGGAAGCACTCCCTTTGAAATCTGGCACTAGACAAGGATGCCCTCTCTCATCACTCCTATTCAATGTAGTATTGGAAGTTCTAGCCAGAGCAATCAGGCAAGAAAAAGACATAAAGTGTATTCAATTAGGAAAAGAGGAAGTCAAACTGTCTCTATTTGCAGACACCATGATTGTATATTTAGAAGACCCCATTGTCTCAGCCCAAAATCTCCTTAAACTAATAAGTAACTTCAGCAAAGTCTCAGGATACAAAATCAATGTGCAGAAATCACAAGCATTCCTATACACCAATTAAAATTAACTCCGGATGGATTAAAGATTTAAACAATAAGACCTAACACCATAAAAACCCTAGACGAAAACCTAGGCAAAACCATTCAGGGCATAGGCATAGGCAAGGACTTCATGACTAAAACACCAAAAGCAACGGTAACATTTATTTCTTTATTAAACAATGCTAACATGGCAGTTGAAGTCACTTTTATTCAGGGGTGCTCTTCAATTGTGGATGGTGATAAATGTGGCATTATTACTTTCAGGAAAACTAGCTGCTATAATTTAATCAAAGACAGGAGAATAGCAAACAGTTTGTGAAAAAAAAAATTAAGTTTTTATACTGTAACAATGCCTTGTTATTGTTCTAGGTCATGAGGACAAGCGGTTAAAACAGGCAAAATTTCTGTCTGCCCTCAGGGATCTTGGATATTATCAGAGACCACATTAAATAGCTAATTGGAATAAAACAGGTAAAATGTGCTTTGACCATTAATTCAAAAAGTCTTACTAAATATTTATTTTGTTCAAGATTTTGTGCAAAAAAAAAAAAAAGAAGAAACAGTGCCTTTCTGCAAGGAGCTTACACTGTAACAACAGGGCATACATATACATGTAAAATTAAAATAAAATAGAGATAGTCACAGAGTTGTAAGGTAACACAGAGGAGTCAGATAGCATATCAGTAATGTACCATTCTTTATAACTAAATATCTTGTCTTAAAGCCAAAATAAGCTATACAAATTCACCAAATTCAAAATGGGACATATAGAGAAAAAAATAGAATAAACTAAAGTTATCATCATATATGAAGTTTAAGAACAGATAACATGACAAAAAAAATTGTAAAGGACTCTTGATAATGAAAAAAAATGGAGATTGGAACTAGTATAGCAATCTAAAACAAAGAATAGGCAGAGATATAGAATAAAAATTGTCAAAATCAACAATGTTTTCTGACTGTGGTAAAAAAAAATTTACACCAAGAGCTGAACTTTAGGAAACACATCCACCAAAATATATACAATTGTGACCATTATAACAAAAATCTGAGCATGATATCTGAAGCAACTGCTGTATTTTTAATAACAAAGAGCCATGTCCTACCTGACCACAAAATTTCTGGTCTAAGAAGCTTGTGACAGTGTATGATATTAACTTCTTTTATAAAGAATTCCACACAAACTAGAAGTAATGCTTGAAATATTACAAAAATAGTTGCCTTTTATAAAGTGCTCAGGTCTTTCTCTGTCTTTATTCCCTTTCCACTGTTTACTCAATTATCTCAGTCCTTTCCTTCCTTTTTTCACGTAATTCAGGATTTTTCTTTTTCTCATTGACAAGTCTTCCTCTTACCTTCTGAAAAGAAGTCAGAGTTCAGCTTTCTGGGGCTCTGGAGAATGATCTAGAATCCCAGAAAATGATTTAAAAAGAGAAGAAATCAGCCCGCTCACCTTCAACTATGCTTGAGCTGTGTCAGTCATGCACGAGAATGGCATGCATGAGAAGGGAGGGCAGGGACAAGCTCTCTTGGCCTCAGTTTCCTCATGTGTAAAATAAAGTCCTCAGATATATCATCCTGACAACAGCTGATGCATGATCCCATAAAAACTTTGTACCAGCTAATGCCAGTTCCATGCTATATATCTGGAAAATTGCCGGTTCTTTTCCTTGCATAACTGTTTTTTTTTTTTTTTTGAAACCCTCCTAAGAAGTCTTAAGAATGTGGGAATACTGCTTTAAATGAACTAATTATGGAAGTAAGGGTAATGAGTGAAGCCTTCAGTCTGTTATCTTAGAGCCCACTGTGATTCTACAAGGAATAAGGACCACAGGAAGACCAATACCTAACTCATCTGTAACTACTCTTTCCTGGACCAAATAATTTTGAGTTTCTCAGGCTAAAAGGCTCTAAACTGGAGTCAAAGGCCTGACCAGTTTCCATACATGTAAATTTGTTGTTCTCAATCTTGAAATAGCTGAATATTGTAGTGCATCTTGATTAATTATGAAGTGTGCCTTAAGTAATTTGTTGCAAGTCAGGAACAGTGGCACATGCCTGTAATCCTAGTGCTTTGGGAGGCCAAGGCAGTCAGATCACCTGAGGTCAGGAGTTGGAGACCAGGCTGGCCGACATGGTGAAACTCCATTTGTACTGATAATACAAAATTAGCTGGGCATGGTGGCACCTGCCTGTAATCCCAGCCACTTAGGAGGCTGAGGCATGAGAGTCACTTGAACCAGGGAGACAGAAGTTGCAGTGAGCTGAGATCACACCACTGCACTCCAGTCTGGGCAACAGAGTGAAACTTATCTCAAAAGAAGAAAAAAAGAGAAAATTTTACAAATAAATTACCAAATTCTACAAATAACTATATTTTAAATAAATTAAAGCAGACTCAAGGTTACCTAACTATAATGTCACTCCCATAATCTGTATCTCGATTTTTTTCTGGAATGAGGAAGATGAAATTAGAGCAAAACATGCAGAAAATTAAGCGTGGATTCTCCATGTAAACATCATCCTTTGTACCTGTTAGGTATTGCTGAGAATTAATGCATTAAATGGTTAATTTAATCAATAAGCAACCATGAGATGGGAATGTGTATGTGGTGAATAGAAAGGAGATTGTCATACTAAGGAGATGGTGGATGTGAGAGAGCACTGTGGAATAAGAAAGAAGTGCTTTGATTAGCCTCATTATATATAGGAAGTAGTCTTGCAGGGAGGCTCAAGCTTTCCTCTGTGCTGTAACTTGATTTATTTCTCCACCATTATCAGGTAAAGGTTCTTCAGATAGTCTATTCTGTGATGTATTGCAATGTTTCCCAACCACAGCCACATATTAATACCACTAAGGGAACTTTTAAAATACCTCCACACCTGAGCCCCACGTCCAATGGTCCTGTTTCAACGGTCCCCACACTAATCCAGTGGTTCTCAAACTTTAGCATGTTTCAAAATCACCTAGTTGACTTGTTAAAATGTAGATGTCTAGGCCCCACCTCCAGAATTTTTGATTCAGTAGTTCGTGGTGAAATCTGAGAATTTACATTTTTAAGTGTGGCCAGTACTGCTGGTCTGGGGACCACATGTTGAAAAATAAAGTATTAAACAGTGTCACAAGAAGTATCTGATAATCAATCATAACACCATAAAAATCTATTAATAACAGCTTCCGAGACTAGTCTCATGAAGATTTTGTTTCAGTGTTTGGCATGGAATGGAAAAATTTTTATTTTGATAATTATCTTCAAGTATTCTTCTCAAAGGGCAAGTTTGAGGATCTCTACCATCAAGAGACTTCTGGCAGAAAGTGAAGGACAGTGACGATGGTGTCTCAGTTTTTTGCATAGTGCTGCTGCATGGACTGAAGCCATGTGGCAAGTTACCATATCTTATCAGTCTGTTCCTATATGGCAAGGGTCAGGAAAGAATCTTGTTGCACCATGATCCGCTCTCTCTGGCCTCTCCTTCTCCATGTCTGTCTAACCACTTTGTCTTCTATCCATGGCCTGGCCTTCTCTATCTTGACCCAGCCTTCCAGTCTCAGCTGATTTCTCTAGCAATAGCCCTATTTTTTTCTTCCTTTTTCCATCACAGTTCTCTAATGGATATTTTGTATCATCACAATCACTATTTTCTCTCTGTAGATTTTCTTTAGATAAAATAAGTCTTTCTTCCTCATTAGTTTATACTGTAAACTCTGATTTTTTTCTTACATTGAAGGTATGAACCCCTTGTAACAGAATACTCTTCCAACACATTGGCAGTATTAAATTATGTATATTTTTAAGTTATTTAAACATGTGTAAATACAAATTTTATTTAAACTCCTTGTAACTTATCAATTATAACATAACCATAAAGTTATAAATTAAAAAATAGAAAACCAATAAATTATAAATTAATAATGTAAATTTAATATTCTAGATATATTTTGGATATACTTAGTTATAAAATAACACAACATAACGTATGCTTTTATATCTAATTTGCTTCTCTATTTTGATATCAATACTTATATCTATCTATATAATCCAGTTTTAGAAAATATATGAATAATATCAACTCTTGGAATTCTGGTTCATGATATTCAGACCTCGTGCTTAACCTGAAGTCTTTGAGGAAGCTTTCTTAAAACTCCAATTTTAATTAGATGTCCCTTGAGAACTCTTTAAATTTGTCTTCTTTGCTTAAATATAAATTTAGTTCCACTGTATTGTTGAAATCTGTGTTAAATGCATATGTGATCTAATTAGTGCCACAAGAAGAAAAAGAAGTTCTTCATAAGATATTTAGATTTAGTATTACTATTAATGATTGATGTGACAAAGACAGAATCTGTACAACGTGACTCACAAAGTGAATATGGAATGACCTGCTACTGCCTTGCTTTTTCTACTGCAGGTGCCTATATGCTAAAAGTGCCAGGTCATACTGTAACTCCATCCAATGCTTCCCCAATAGGTACCATGAAACTATCGTGAGTACATCATATACTGATAAAGATGGTATCTGTTCTTCATTTCTTAAAATATATATTCATATATATTTTACATTTTAAATCACAGAATTTTGAACTTCATTGTGAACTCACAGACCCCAAGACTATATCTCTGAACCCAAGCACTACACAGAAGACAGTTTGAAAGAATCACTTTAGAATAATAGTTCTCATTGGGGTAGAGGAAAGAGTTGCTTGGTCCCTAGGGCAGCGGATCAGAATAACTTGAAAGCTTTCTAAACTATACATTTCCTTCTCGGGATTCTAATACAGAACACTGATTTGACAAATGTCCTGCCATGGCAATACATTGCTGCTGATGAGAGTTTTGTTTTGTAACATAAGATACAACATAGTGATTCTAAACATAACACAGAGATTCTAAAACACCCTCTTCTTTTGTAACATATACATTAGTAATGTATGTTACAAAATAAAAAGTGTTTTGGAATCACTATGTTTAAAAACCACCAAAGATGTCTTCAACATCAAAATTAGATGTTTTCCTCAGTTGCCATCCTTTACCTCTCAGATCTCTGTGACATTTATCATCTTTCCTAAAGTTCTTTCTTCTCTGTGATTCTGGAGAATTTTTATTTTCTTCACTACCCATCTACCTATGTGAATGCTCCTAATTTTTTCCCACTGACTCCTGTTCATCTTTCTTGTCCTTAAATGTACGTGTCCTACAAAGTTATCTTTCTTTGCTAGATTTTCATTCTTAACAGTCATTCCCACTGCCATAAAATATTCAGGAAACTACGTTTAATCTTTCAAATTATTGAGAAAATGAATTAAGAGGTTAAAGGATTAAGTCAAAGAGTATATCAAATATGAATTTAAATAATCTAATTTCTCATTAGTGTACTATGGTCACAAAAATGAATCAAGCTTTTCAAAAGGTAGCAAAATATTAGAAAAATGAATTCAAATTATGCCTAGAAATTTCAGTCCACACCTACTGAAAAGAAAAAGAGGTTTAATGATTCACTCCCATGATTCAGTTATCTCCCACCAGGTCCTTCTCACAAGTGAGGATTATGGGAGCTACAATTCAAGATGAGATTTGGTTGGGGACACAGACAAGCCATGTCATTCCACCCTTGGACCCTCCCAAATCTCACGATATTTCAAAACTAATCATGTTTTTCCAACAGTCCTCCAAAAGCTTAACTCATTTCAGCATTAACTCAAAAGTCCACAAAATCCAAAATCTCATCTGAGACAAGGCAAGTCCCTTCCACCTATGTGCTTGTAAAATCAAAAGCAAGTTAGTTACTTCCTAGATACAGTTGAGTTGCAGGCATTGGATAAATACACTCATTCCAAATGGGAGAAATTGGCCAAAATTAAGGGGCTAAAGGCCCCATGCAAATCCCAAATCCAGAGCGGCAGTCATATCTTAAAGCTCCAAAATTATCTCCTTTGACTCCATGTCTCACATCCAGGTCACACTGATGAAAGAGGTCTTGGTCAGCTCCACCCCTGTGGCTTTATAGGGTTCGGCCTCCTTCCTGCTTCTTTCACAGGCTGGTGTTGAGTGTCTGTGGCTTTTCCGGGCACACTGTGCAAGCTGTCAGTGGATCTACCATTCTGAAGTCTGTTGGATGGTGGCACTCTTCTCACAGTTCCACTAGGCAGTGCCCCAGTAAGGACTTTGTGTGGGGTTTCAACCCAACACTACCCTAGCAGAGCTTCTCCATGAGGGCTCTGCCCCTGCAGCAAACTTCTGCCTGGATACACAGGCATTTCCATACATTTCCTCTGAAAGCTAGGCATTTGTTCCCAAACCTCCGTTCTTGAATACTGTGCACCCTCAGGCTCAACATCCATGGAAGCTGCCAAGGCTTGGGGCTTGCACCTTCTGAAGCCACAGGCCTAGCTTTACCTTGGCCCTTTTTAGCTATGGCCGGAGTGGCTGGGATACAAGGCTCCCAGTTTCTAGGCTGCACAGAGCAAGGAGACCCTGGGCATGGTCCATGAAACCATTTTTTCCTACTAGGCCTCTTCTGGGCCTGTGCTTGATGGGGCTGCTGAGAAGGTCTCTGACACTTTCTGGAGACATTTTCCCCATTGTCTTGGCAATTAACATTTGTCTCCCAGTTACTTATGCAAATTTCTACAGCCAGCTTGAATTTCTTCTCAGATAATGTGTTTTTCTTTTTTATTGCATCATCAGTCAGCAAATTTTCTGAACTTTTATCCCTTTTAAAACCTAATGCTTTTAACAGCACCCAAATCACTTCTCAAATGTTTAGCCCTTTAGAAATTTCTTTTGCCAAATACCCTGAATTATCTCGTTCAAGTTTAAGTTCCACAAATCTCTAGGACAGGAGCAAAATGTTGCCAGTCTCTTTGCTAAAACATAGCAAGAGTCACCTTTATTCCAGTTCTCAAGTTCCTCTTCTCCATCTAGACCACATCAGCCTGGACTTTATTGTCCGTATCACTATCAACATTTTGATCAAAGCCATTCAACAAGTCTCTAGGAAGTTTCAAACTTTCCCACATTTTCCTGTCTTCTTCTGAGCCCTCCAAACTGTTCCAACCTCTGCCTGTTACCCAGATTCCATAGTTGCTTCCACATTTTCAGCAGCACCCCACTCTACCAGTACCAATGTACTGTATTAGTCCATTTTCATGCTGCTGATAAAGACATACCTGAGACTGGGTAATTTATAAATAAAGAAAAAGGTTTAATCGACTCACAGTTTCATGTGTCTGGGAGTCCTCACAATCATGGTGGAAGGCATAAGGCATATCTTACATGACAGCAGATAACAAAGAGACTGAGAGACAAGTGAAAGGGTAAACCCCTTATAAAATCATCAGATCTCATGAGACTTTTTCACTACCACATTACACAAGAACAGCATGGGGGCAACCACCCCCATGATTCAATTGTCTCTCACCGGGTTCCTCCCACAGTATGTGGGAATTACGTGAGCTACAATTCAAAATGAGATTTGGATGGGGACACGGCCAAACCATATTGCTAATTAACTCAATATAGAATTTAAAGTACTATAAAGTCATTTTTTAAAAAAAAATTAATGCAATGGTTAGTCAGAAAAAAGCATTTAGGAAAACAAATTCTGCTTTTAAATATGTTCTTAATAGGATTTGACACACACACATGCACACATGCATACATGCACACATGCACTAACATGCATGCTAAAAGATTTGGATAAGGATAAAGACAAGAATAAATAGAAAAGAAGGTATTTTCCCAGAGGATTTTCTGGCCTGATTGCAACTGAGGGGGACTTTGTATTGTATATACAGAGAAAGAAGAAAAAATGACTTTAAAAAAATCCTTGAGATTTCAGCTTTCCCTGGAGGAATATAGAAATATATATTAGATATATGCAGAAGAATTTCAAACATTGCCCTGTGATTTTTAAGAGATAACATTTGAGAAAGGGTCTATAATACCTGTATATTAATGTAATTTTTGCATTTTTCTCTTGGCTTTTAAAACTTGTTATGGTTGCATAATAGTTGTACAATTTGCAGAGTGCATGTAATATTTTGATACAAATATCCAATGTATAATGATCAAATCAGAGTAATTGGGATATATATAATCTCAATCATTCATCATTTCTTTGTTCTGGAAATATACCAAATCCACTCCTGTAGTTATTTTGAAATGTACAATAAATTATTGATAACTATAGTTGAATTATTGTGCTGCCAAACACTAGATCTTATTTCTGTTAACCAACTGTATTTTTTGTACCCATTAACCATCTTATCTTTATGAAACCCCTCCCCACTTTCCTTCCCAGCCTCTGATAACCATCATTCTATTCTCTACATCCATGAGACCATTTTTTTTTTTTGCTCCCACATGGGGGTGACAACATGCCAAATTTACCTTTCCTTGCCTAGCTTATTTTATTTAATGTAATGTCCTCCAGTTCCATTCATGTTGTTGCAAATGACAGGATTTAATTCTGTTTTATGGCTGAGTAATATTCCTTTTTGTATATGTATGTGCCACATTTCCTTTTTACATTCACCTATTGATTGACACTGAGGTTGATTCCATATCTTGACTATTATAAATAGTGCTGCAATAAACATGGAAGTACATACATCTCTTTGATATACTGATTTCCTTTCTTTTGGATATATACTCAACAGTAGGACTGCTGGATCATGTGGTAGTTCTATTTTTAGTTTTTGTTTGTTTGTTTGTTTTTGTTCTTAATCTTCATACTGTTTTTCATAGCAGCTAACTGCTATACTAATTTATATTTCCACCATCAGTTTGCCTTGGTGTCCTTTTCTTTGCATCTTCATCATCATTTGTTATTTCTTGTCTTTTTGATGAAAGGCATGGCTATTTGCATGTATTCTTCTGAGAAATGTCTATTCAAGACTTTTGCCCATTTTTAAATCAGGTATTTGTTTTTCTGCTCTTGAGTTGTTTGAGTTCCTTATATATTTTGGATATTCATACCTTGTCAGTTGTATTTGCTAGTATTTTCTCCCATTCTGCAGGTTGTTTCCTCATTTCATTGATTGTTTCTGAGTTGTGTGTTTGCTTCTACTGTGCTGAAGATTTTTTGCTTGATGTGATCTCATTTGTTCATTTTTTACTTTGGATTCCTGTGCTTTTGAGGTCTTACTCCAGAAATCTTTGCCCAAACCAATGTCCTGAATATTTCCCCAATGTTTTCTTCTAGTTGTTTTAGACCTTATCGTTAAGGTTTAGACCTTATCATTTAGTTGTAGACCTTATCTTTAAGTCTTTAATTCATTTTTATTTGATTTTTGTACATGATGAGAGAGAAGGGTTTAGTTCCACTAGCTTTTACACAAACTGACTTCTCTAGACTTTAGTGCTCTTATTAATAAAATGAAGTGTTTTGGTTAGATAATATTGTTAGTCAGGTTAGGTTATGTATGCTGTAGTGATAATCTAACTCCTAAAAATCAGTGACCTCACACAAAAAATGTTCATATCTTGCACATATCTAATACTGGTCTGCAAATGTTCTGCTACATTTAGTCACTCAGTGACCCAGATATGGACAGCCTTGTTGCATTGAGATATCACTATCTCAGTAACATGCCTCAAGGGTCACACTGATGATAGAAAAAAGATACTGATAAAGGGGCTCATAGCTTTTCACTTCCTTGACTAGAATGTGACATTCATCCCTCCTATCATAGCCAATTGATCAGAAATGTTCTCATAGTCCCAACTCATTGCAAGGGTATATGAGAAATTTAAAGGTGCATGTACAATACTATGTGATCATTTCTGTATCTGCCATAATCTCAAATTTTTCAATAAGGATTGTAAAATTTGTGATTCTTTAAAGTCTGGCATTTACTGACTACCTCCAACTTATCAGTCAATTTACATATGTTAAAACTTACTACCTAGAATGATCTACTAAAATAGGCAATGTAATCCCAGTTTCATAAATGAAAAATGGGTGTGGAAGAAACCATATTCTCAACAAGTATTGGCGCTAACCTCTGAATCCAGGGCTATTTAACCCAAATAACTTTGTTTCTCCATGTTTTACTATCTTTCATGAATACAATATAATGAAAAGGGTTGGTTTTCAAAATCTTGTGCTTTAGCATAAGTAGGTAAACAAATCTGAAATATGTTTTAATTATGTTAAAATGCCTAAAGGTAATTGTATGTTTTCCAAAAATAAGACTGCAGGTTATCTAAAATATAACCTCTCTTTACTTTTAATTGAAATTAAATAAAATCACATTATGACAATGATTATTTCATGCTTATTAAAAACTCTAATAGCCCATTACATGTTTTTCCTGAAAAAATTATAAATTATTAGATAAACTGAGTAAAAATTACATAAAGATATAAGTTGGGTGTTATTGGAATAGACTAAATGATCATGAAGAAATTTATAGTTCTAGGATTCCCAGATTGCATAAAACACAGTGTTGGTCCATATTTGCATCTTCTTTGTTCTTGAGGATTAAATATGGTTGTGTTAGCTCTCCTAATGTTTTGTTTATATGGCACCAACTCTGCAGTTATTTGAAAACCCCAGGTGATTGAATGAAATTTTCCCTTTGCATTTGAAGTTTTCATATCAATTAATGCAATAAGAAGGTCATTGATTTAATTAATAATCACGGAAAATTATTCTTGCCTTGCCACTTCTAAATTTATCCTCAAAGTGGTTTCTTTTACTTATTTAACTATATTCATTGAGTACCTACTATATGCCCACCACCATGCTAGAATTGGAGTTTCAAAGATGAATATATCAGAGGCCTTGCTCTTAAAGGACTCAAGATATCATTGAGTAAAAATATTTTCGCATTTGCTTCAGTTTGTTTCTTTCCTCTTAGCTGAGCCCCAAACCATTCTCTTTCCAGTAATTTATTTATTCTTAGTATAACTAAGATTTTCATTTGTTTATTAAGACATTGTGCCTGTATTCTCTAAATGGCACCTGTTTTCAGACTACTTAGGAATATTAATTAGCTTGTTTTTCAGCACAAAGGAGAAAATCATGTTTTAAAAATGCAATTACCTTTTATCAATTGAAATAATAAGATTTATTTTACATATTTATTTTGCAATAGTATACAAACAAATGCTAGAAATAAAATATAAGTTTTTTTAGCTGATATTATTTTTTAAAATCTCAATATTTTGGAGAAATGAGTTTCTGAAATCTAAAATTTTTCATTGAATGGAAACTCCTTAAAAAGCCAATTTTCTGGAGTAGAATTAATATAAAATAAAAATTTTAGAGACTGTCTTTCATCCTTACATTTTTAATTAATTAATTAATTATTCTTAGTTTGCTCGTGGGAATTGGAAATGCCTTTCAGTATTTTCAAATGTAGAAAAAAATGTAGAGTTAATCCATAAATGCCCTCTTGTGACAGTCTCCAAAAATGCAACTGCCTTTTCCACTACACTTACCTTTTTTTCCTAAAACAACTCCATATATCCAAAGTGAAACAGGATTGATAAGAAAAAATATCAGTTTTATATTTTATCTGATGAAACTAACTCATCTATTTTTAATAAACTATGAGGTGTATTGCATTTTAGGCACGAGAAACTTGTGATATCATTTCTTGTGCCCCAGGAAAGACTTTCCTTCTACTGTCACTGATCTCCACTTACGTAGAGTAAGTACATGGTGGAGTACATAGTGAGAGAGTTTCCAGATGTGAAAAGATACTTTTTCAACCTTTTCTTAAAAACTTCCAGGATCATAGAACAACATTTCCCAATGAGATAGTTAAATATAATAGACACACTGAATTAGCTCTAGTCATTCCTTCACAATTATTGATAATTTTAATAAACTATCTCAATTTTATTGTACACTCATCTTTGGAGTTCCTAGAAGCAAATGTTATTATTTACATTTTAAAACAAACAATTACTAACACCGTTCAATGACTTGCCCAGAGTAAAAAGTGAGTGCATCACTGTATGACCCATGACTGACATGGACTTTCCATGGGCTTTAAACATACATGTATTCAGAAGGCAGATGACAGCAAAGCTTTTCAAAGGGTACTTGGTGTATATTTCTTAAAGTTTATTTCTGAACCTTTGCTTTATGCCAAGAATATCTAACTCTACTCTGGTTTTAAAACACAAAAAGAATGTTGAAGAGTGTTTTCAAGATATAGGTTAAAACAGCTTTCCATGAAGAAATAAATCTTAATTTTTTTCCTAAGAAGATGCCATAATATAGAACATTGAAAATAGCCAGAACTATGTTTAGACAAGTGGTTACTAGATTTTAAAATTACACACACACACACACTCACACACACACACACACACACACACACACGAGTTCCTTTTTCTGAAAAATGAGAATAATAGTAATCCACTTATAGGGCTTAGTGAGATTTACATGATATTTATATAGCCCTTGCCATTAGTAGGAGCTTAAAACTATAGTTATTATTAGTATTATTACTGAGAAGGAGCTTCGCTCTGTCACCCAGGCTGGAGTGCAGTGGCGCGATCTAGGCTCACCGCAACTTTCCCCTCCTGGGTTCAAGCAATTCTCCTGTCTCAGCCTCCCGAGTAGCTGGGAATACAGGCACCCGCCACCATGCCTGGGTAATTTTTGTATTTTTAGTAGAGATGGGGTTTCACCATATTGGCCAGGCTGGTCTGGAACTCCTGACTTTGTGATCCGCCCACCTCAGCCAGCCATTAATTTTTTTAAAAAGTTAATGGCTGGGTGTGGTGGGTCACGCCTGTAATCCCAGCACCTTGAAAGGACAGGGAAGGCGAATCACAAGATCAGGAGTCTGAGACCAGTCTGGCCAACTTGGTGAAAGCCCATCTTGGCCAAAAATACAAAAAACAAAAAACAACACTGGGCATGGTGGCAGGCGCCTGTAATCCCAGCTACTTGGGAGGCTGAGGCAGGAGAATCACTTGCACCCGGGAGGCGGAGGTTGCAGTGAGCCAGATCTTGCCATTGCACTCCATCCTGGGCCACAGTGTGAGACTCCATCTCAAAAAAAAAAAAAAAAGTTTAAATTTGTGATGTGGACCCAAAAATACCCCACAATCTAAGTTCATTTTGTGTCTAAGATGGCCACATATCAATAACTATTCATTACATTTTCACTTTCTGTTTCTCAGATTTTAAAATAGTATAATTATACAGACATGCTTAATGTTTATAGCACATGAAAATAAAAAAAAATAATGTGAATACTATTTATACTTATTTTGTTAACATAAATAATTTGTTTGCACCAAATTCTCTTGATGATAAAACCTGCCAATAAGAAAGAGAGATCCACAGATTTTTCTGTGGCTGTTAGAATTTTGGGGTTACAAAGTCTTAACTTAGCCAAGGTGAAAGAGGGTAAAAGAGGTGTAGAGAATACAAATCAGTGATCTATGATAGAACTCAGAGACATTCTACACAAAGAAAGACTGTGGAGAAAGCAGGGAACAGGGACACTTGCCATTGTTATCCACAGGATGGAAATCTTCGGAGCAGCGGAACCTGAATCTTTCACCGTTTTTGAAATGGACACAATATAATTTGGAGAGCTACCAATGAAATGAGATTTTCTATTTTAGAAGCCCTGGCAAAATAATCATGTCATTTAATTTTACAATCACAAATGAATTACAGACCAGAGTGCAGGATGATACCAAAAACTGAATATTGATTATGATATTTGAAAGATTCCTCTATCCCAAGAGTAGCATTTGATGTCCCCCTTTCCCTCACCTTCCTTCCTTATTACCATTTTTATACATTTTACTACCTAAATATACCTTGAATTTTCCCATTTTTCTCCACGTTTCCCAATACTACCCTATTAAATATAGCATCATCTTCCATCTAGATTACTGAAAAAGCCTCCAAATTGATATTTCTGAATCCACTGTGTTCTCTACGACTAACATTTCTCTCCCACCACCACCACCAAACACACATACTGAGTTCTGTCTCCAAACGACAGTCAGGAACACAAATATGATGAAATAAAACACTACTTTGGAACCTTCAAAGATTTTCCATCACTCATAGGATAAAGCACCCAATCCTAACTGCCTAAATTGTCTACCCAACCTTCCATGTCTACTTCTCCAATCTTGTGTCTCTCTACTTTTCCCAGAAAATTGTGGGCTACAATGGCCTTTGTCTAGTCCCCCAAATACCTTAAATTATTTTCTGTTTCTGGACTTTCCCACACATTTTTCTTCTCCCACCTTTTGCCTAATGTTTATTCATCTGATCCCAGCTCGAGCATCACTTCCAGAGAACAGCCCTGCTATCCTCAGAACAAGTATAGAATGTGTGCTATAAACTAACATACTCTGGTTCATTTCCTCCAAACGACTTATACTAGTTTATACTTAAATGTTTATTTGATGGTGCATTGATAAGGACCTACTACCAGTCTCGTTAGACTGTATGCTCCTTGAGGCTGGATTTACTTGCTTACCATTATAATTCCAGGGCCTAGAACAGTGCCTGACACAAAAATGATGCTCTATAATTATTCACTGAGCAAATTAATTGCTTGCTTCTGCTGGAAAAAATCATTCTGTGTTTAATCTTTCTTCAGGAAAAATACATTTCCTGCACGCTACTTTTATTTTCCCCCTCTTCTTCATAATTCCAAACCAATCAGATATCCTTGCCAAACAACTAGACTGTCTTAATGCAACGCTGCCACCTGTTGACCCTTCTCTGCCTCAATACTCCTCTCTATCTCCTTTGAAGGGAATCAGGCCCCTCATGCACATTCCTCACCTTTCTCCCTTATTTAGTCAACTTATGTTCACTCATTCAGGAAACTTTCTCCACTCCTTTTCTTTTTCCTCTTTCTTTCTCCTTCCTCCTCGTCTTCTCTCAGCTTTTTCCTCCTCCTTCTTCTTTTTCATTATAATATTTCCGTGGAGAAAATATACCCAAAGTTCCAGAAATTTGCTTTCAAAATTTTAGCTTGGAATTATTTATAAGGTAGAACTTTCTAGAAGACATTGGCCTTACAAGATCAAGTTGGCATATATTTGTCCCGTTAGCATTCCTGACAAAACCTAAAATTCTAGGATTGTATGCTTATTTTACAGCAATATTATCTTCTGCATCAGTTTTAGAAATAAAGTCAACCAGATAACTTGAGCAAACACACAATCTCAATGAATTAATGCTGTTTTAAGTAATGGTTGACCATTGTACATACATGATATTATATTAAGTGAAATAATTTATTAGGAGCTTAATAACAGGAAAATAAAATAAGCAAAATGAATAAAAGGTAAAAAGAAAATGTTTGTTTTATAATTTTCAATGTAGATTTATTACTTCCTCATCTCAACCATACTGTACTTACTGTTGCGAGCTTATGATTATAAAATAAAATAATTAACTATATGTAGGAAGACTCTAAACCAACAGAAAATTTTGAATTATGAGCCATATTTAAGTTACAATCTTGAATAAATCATCTAATCTTTCTGTAATTACATATAAGTCTCAACAAGGTAGATACTAATTCAAATGGAAACTTACCTACGAAATCCGGAGATTTTACAAGTTCATTGAGGAAACTTGATAATGAAGAAAATTTATATTAAATAATCCTTAAGTGTCAAAATTAATTGTATTAAAATCATTTTGTATGAGTATTGATTATTTGGCTACTTCAGCATGAGATATTATATCATTCTATATTTCCTGAAACCTTTAATATATTATCAATTGAGTATCATTTAAAGTTTTACATAAGCTGACTGTTCAATAAAGCAATTATGATCAAAATTACTTTCACATTTAGAACATGAAAACTGAGAGGGATTACATTTTTTTTCTAAATTTATTCTACAAAGTTAATTATGTAATTATTTTTGTAAAGTTAATAAATATTTTAACACAAGATGCAGCAAACTTTTCAAAAGGAAAACTCTCCTATCATTGAATTCAATTCAATTTGTCAAACATTTAATGAACAATGACTTAATACTATGAAGAACACACAAATTAGGAAGACAAAATCCGCATTCTCTTGGAGCATGAGCAAACCAAGCAGGAAAATTAGGCATTTATTTTTAAACAAAAAGGAAATGAGGAAAGACACTTATTGTTTTGCAGCTATTAATCTTGCAGAAGTAAGAGAACCTACCTTTCAAGATCAGTGAACTCTTTGTGTGAGGCCATCAGTCTAGCCATTCCTCATATGTCAAATCAAAAATAATTATTTATTGCCTTGACTGACATCATCATAATACATTTGTAAGTGTTTTAGCATCAGACTTATAAACAGACTGGGTACTATGGCTCACGACTGTAATCCCAGAGCTTTCAAAGCCTGAAGTGAGAGGATCGTTTCAGTCCAAAGGTTCAAGACCAGCCTGGGCAACATAGTGAGACCCTGTCTCTATAAAACTTTTTTTAATGAGTGATAATGTCACTGATAAATAATTTGTAAAAATGACCAGCAAAATAGTCCTGAGGGTACTCAAACAGAGTGGATTTATAGAAAATGTATGTTAATCTTGATTAATTAACAAAAGAGAAAATGTTATTATGGTAAATTTTCTGCAAATAGCATTTGAGTGTTAAAGATCAAAAGATACAGTTCTAGGTCAGCTGCGGTGGCTCACACCTGTAATCCCAGCACTCTGGAAGGTCAAGGCCAGCAGATCACTTACAGCCAGGAATTCTATACCAGTCTGGCCAACACAGCAAAACCCCGTCTCTACTAAAAATACAAAAATTAGCTGGGCATAGTGTTGTACTCCTGGTATTCCAGCTACTCGGGAAGCTAAGGCAGTAAAATCATTTGAACTCAGGAGACAGAGGCTGCAGTGAGGCAAGATTGCACCACTGCACTCCAGCCTAGGCAACAGAGCAAGACTCTGTGTCAAAATTAAATCTAGTTCTGGCATAAGTCACTTAGAGTGTATACTCTTTGTTTATGGAAATATTTAAGTTTTGCAAAATAGAGAGTAGTCAACAGAGTTCTTGATAAAAATATTTCACTTATATGCGTAAATATTATTTTTCTATCGTATTCAAATTTGATGTTGTATATTTTCACTTGTCTTTTTTTTTGAGATATGGTCTCACTCTGTTTCAAAAAAGAAAAAAGTAAAAATATACTGGCGTGTAGTGGTGGGATCACTGCTCACTGCAGCCTCTGCCTCCTGGGTTCAAGCGATTCTCCTGCCTTGGCCTCCTGAGTAGCTGGGACTACAAGCAGCACCACCACACCTGGCTAACTTTTGTATTTTTTGCAGAGACAGGGTTTCGCTATGTTGCCCAGGCTGGTCTCAAACTCCTGAGCACAAGCAATCCATCCACCTTGACCTCCCAACTTGCTGGGATTACAGGCATGAGCCAACAGGCCCTGCCGATATTTTTCTTTGCTATTTTTTTTCCCTTCACTGGAGTATTTTTGAAGCATAAGAGCTTTTCTCTTATACTGGTATGTTAAAAACAAAACAAATAAACAAAAATTCTTGTTGGACTGGCTGAAACATGATTCCATAAGTAAAAAGTCCAGTCTGCAGATATGATTAATGATTTCATAATACTACTGTGAAAGGCAGC
Organism: Cacajao melanocephalus; assembly: GCA_963573385.1. Classification (NCBI taxonomy): domain Eukaryota; kingdom Metazoa; phylum Chordata; class Mammalia; order Primates; family Pitheciidae; genus Cacajao; species Cacajao melanocephalus. The sequence goes on from CAUYLG010034207.1 coordinate 19,042, forward strand.
TGATTATTAATTTGACCAAAAGTTAAAAATTTGGTCATTGAAGGCTTTTGAGGGGGAGGAATGGATAGCAATAAAACAACTTTTGTCAAAAATTCATACTACATGTTTGAACAATCTTAGCATCAACTTGGAGAAATTTCTGTCTCCAACAAGTTCTTTTTAAGTTAACCTAAAAAATTACTTAAGATAACTACTCAGAGTTCCAATATGTCTAAATAAAGCATTTTACATACTAATTATATCTATAAAAATGTGGGCCTCATGGTATGTTCTCCTATACCACATGAGTTAAGATTAGAAAGCCATATCCCGGGACTAGATCCTTTAAAATACTCTAATTACTGAAATAGAAATACGTTAATAAATCATTGCAGCATTATTTACAATAGCCAAAATATGGAATAAACCTAAGCATCTATCAATAAATAAACAGATAAACAAAATGCTGTATATAATCACAATGGAGTACAACTTAGCACTAAAAAAGAAGAAAGTCCTGTTATTTGCTACAACATGCATGAAACTAGAGGACATTAAAGTGAATTAAGCCAGGAACGGAAAAACAAATACTTGCCTAATCCCACATATATGTGGAATCCAAAACAGTTAACTCATTGCAAGAAGAGTAGAATAGTGGTTTCCAGGCGCTTGTCCTGGAAGGTGTTAAGGAGATATTGGTCAGAAGATACAAAATTTCAGCTCAAGAGAAGGAAGAAGTTCAAGAGTTCTGCAGTACAATATAGTGACTATAGTCAATTATGATGTATTATATAGTGTATTCTTGGAAATTACTAAGACAATAGATGCAGATTGTGTTCTCACAACAAAAAAATAAGTGAGGTAATACATAAGGTAATTAGCTTGATTGAGCAATTTCATTATGTGTACATAATCAAAACATATAAACATATTATACACAATAAATATATATAATTTTTATTTGTGAATTTAAAAAGGAAATTATTTAATAACCAGCAATTGTGCATTTATTAATGGAAAAAACATAATATTACATATATCTTCTAAAACATTATAGCTTGTATATTAATTTAATATCTTCCTCACTTAATTAGGAAATATTATTCATTTAGAGGGGAAAATAAATAGGAAAAACAAAACAGGGATCTGTTGTTTCCCAGAAAACAGCAGATCCCAAATCATATTACTATCTTTAGCACTTACTTATTTCTAACTCTATTCCCATAATGTATTAGGCCATTTGTTCTTTATTTTGACTTTTTAAAGGTTATCATTTACATTACATTATATATTTTGTGTTAAATAAATTACAACAATAATAAACTATATCTTGGGTTAAAATATCTTTTGAGGACACTAACATTATTTTAATAATAAAATCTATGAAAATGTGCATTTTTATTATACAACTATTTTAATATAATTTAATGTTACAATATATAAGTAAAATTTTTATACTTTGCGTAAAATATGACATAAAAGTGCTACTCTATTAAATTTCGGAATAATAATATTCAGATATTTACTTAACATGATTAATCTCTTGGGGAAGTTGAGTTTTCAGCCCATAGTTAATTTGAATTCATGTGAAACTATTGGCCAACCTTTTTGTTCAATTATATGGCCTTAAAAGTGAAGGTAAATATTGAAGAGGCATAAAGATGAAGCTAAAATTATTTAGGTCTTCTCCCAATAACGGCATTTTTAGCTGTCCAAATCTCAAAATTCTAAAGGATTTGAGAGGTCATTTAATTCTCTCCCCTATCCCCCACCACTTAGCAAATTCACATTGAATTACAATGAACTGAAACATTACTCCATAATTAACTCCAAAAGCTAAGCCTGATTAGCTACTGTTAAATTTTAAATGCTTGCATTCATCATTCTTGTGTTCAAAATACTCCATTAATAAGATTACGTATACCATGAATTTAGTGACTATGTAACTAGAAGGAAGGGATAAATTCAAGTATGCTCATATATGTAATGGTTATTTATTCAACAAATATTTATGAAGCATGTATTATTTGATATGTTATCATTTAAAATATATTTTCATGATGACTTTCAATACTATTTACTACATGCTCCTTTATCGTTCTTAAAATACGTAAGTTCGAAAGAGCAATTTTTATCTCATGTATTGGTTATATTTCACACCTACATTTCAAACAGTGGTTATAGTAAATAACATTTGTGTATTAAAGACTGAATCTATTTTATAATATTGTGGGTACATAGTTATGAAGCAACATAATAATTTATATTACCAGAGTTGACCTCTTTAGACTCAAATGTGTGTGTGTGTGTATGTGTGCGTGTGTATATTGAGAGAGAGACAGAGAGAGAGAGAGAGTGCTCTGACCTTGAGTATATTTGGCCTTCATAACTTCTGTATTGATAATACCAGCAGAGGAAGAATAGTTAACATGGCTGTGGTGTATAATATATGCAAACATAATAAGTCATTTTTCTCTGATTTTGTATTTCTTTTTATTTCATGGTCATGTAGGTACAACAGTAGTTTCCTTTTCTCTTAATATTAAATGTGGTTTTTGGAAATCATTATGTAAAAATAAAAGAATTCACTAGGGCAATATTAAATATAAAATATATGGTTTTATTTAACAAGAGAAAATAACATATTAAGTAGTGTAAATATATATATATATATATATATATACACACATGTACAGGTATAGGTAGGTGTGTATATACTCAGTTTATAACATTTTCTTCTAAATTGATGTTTGATAAAGAAACAAAGACATTGATTCCAAGAACTTTGGAGTCATTGAAGGCTTTGGGGGGGGGAATGGACAGCAATAAAACTGTTGAGATCAGAATGATTTAAAATTTGAGGTGCTGTATCCCTCAAGATAATTTTTGATTTAACCAAAATCACAGTAATATGTATCATATTATTTATAGTAAGTCTAATCAGTGAATATCATTATAAAGCTACCCATAATTTCGTGTACTTAAAACATAAATGTGGTGTCATTTAACTGCTGACAAACCAGTTTTAATGACAGAAATAGCTTGAGTTAAAAGAAGGATCTTGAAAAGTTTACAGCTTTATTTTTTCAAGCACCACAAACTAATAAGCAAAAACATATGAATTAGAAAAAATACTTCATTAAGTTACTTTTATTGGGTAAGTCAATGTGATATGATTACATTTTAGAGACATTTAATTCTTCATCATATAAAATCACATTGATGTTTGGTTATATTTTCTCTTCTGGTGATGTAGCCATTCAAACTATTTTACTTATATCAAAGCAGAGATATTATGAAGTTAAAACTAAAGTCATTTTCATCAAAGCTAACCATAAATTTTATTTTCTTAAGTGTCTCTGAGAGTATTCACATTGCAGGTCTATAAAGGAGACTCTTAAAAGTACTCTGGGGTCTTGGGTTCTAATTAGAAAGAATCCCATCAAACATGGGAGCATTGCTGTGATGATAGGAGAGCAAAAACAAAAACACTCACATTTGGTTCATGAGGCTTTGCATGAACCCATTGAACATTGATATTTTAGGAAGGTATTTCTTACTGTTGAAAGTATAATTGGCCATTCATGACTTAGATGGCTAGCTTCACAGTGGTTTGCACCCATTTGTATAACTTATGTAAATGCATAAATGTTTCCTTTGAAATGACATAAAACCTAAATCACTCCATAAACTAATAAATGATAGTTGCTAGCTATCTTGTACACAGTTCCCTTTTTATTGGTTAAAAAAATGTAGGTGAACATCACAGATGCAAAATGTTTGTTGTTAAAAATGTGTGTTTACAGGTGTGGAATACCCTAAGGATGGGTAGAACTGATACCCTGCTGCAGGTGCAGACTTTAATAAACAGGAACTTGTCTTTCCTCTAATCACTTCTCTCCTTTATCATGCTTTTGGATTATCTCAATTCACATTAAGTATCACTTGTGCATAAAGCATATACAGTGTACTATATTTATTTAGGTATACATGTGACTAGATCTTCTATGAATAAAACCCAGAATGCATTCACATGAGAAAATGGAGTGGTTTAATTTAAATATTTTAGGAGTGCTAGAATACTAATAAACATCTGGAAGAACAGATAAAACTAGATAAATGTTTAGCCTTGTTATGAGTAACACACTAGCATACGATTAGGTTTATAATGGTTGTAATTTAACAAAACTGTTGTATGAAATATTTTGTTTAGCATTCATTAAAAACTGTTAATGCACTTGTGTTTTTCATAGACTAAATTTTTTTTGCAGCAGACGCACGTTATTAGTATAATACAAATATGCTAAAAAGCAAACAGTTTGGTGTTAAAATGTTTTAAGTAGGATTGTGAAAAGAAATTTTATACCAATCTTTATTTTTTTTCATTTTTACAAGGGAAATTTTACCACAAATTCCATATTTTAATGATATTATACCAACTCTATTTTTTAAACTCATTTTGTCACTGTTTTGTAACAGAAACACTGTAAATATTATAGATGTGGTAAACTATTATACTTGTTTTCTTATAAATGAAATGATCTGTGCCAACACTGACAAAATGAATTAATGTGTTACTAAGGCAACAGCCACATTACATGCTTTCTCTTTCACAGTAGGCAGCAGAGCATATGGTTTTCTCTTAATGGAACGCTAGCTTCTCATTAACATACCAGTAGCAGTGTCAGAACTTACAAACCAGCATAACAGGGAGATGGAAAAACTTATAAATTAGACCCTTTCAGTACTATTGAGAAGGAAATGACTGATGTTCTAAGGTACAATATTTAGCTAATACTGTGCCCTTTTCTGCACCTTCTTTCCACAAAAAGAAACTTTTTTCTTATAATAAATATAAATATAAATATTGAAGTGCAAGTAATTTTTACCCTGCTTCTAAGAGTGATTGGCACTCTGATTTTGATAACTCTTCTTAAAAATAGTATTTCATTGCCTTTTTGCTCACAGTATGTTTCAAACAGCTGTATTTTCACCATCCTGTTTCAATACAGAGAAGCAGTTGAAATACAAAACTAATTTTCTTATCTTCCTAAAAGAGGAAATCCATAAGGTAAACACAAAATGAAGATGTGAAGGAAACCCTGTATTTTCTGGAGGCCTTAGCTGACCACGCCAGTAGCAGAAGTGGAGCCGCCAAGAGGTCATGATTGGTAATGAAGGGAAGAGAAGAATTGTTTTATTTAATCCCCTTTTCACTGTGTGTGGTTTAAATCATATTTAGCCATCTCGTAATAATTACAGTGATTTAAATTTTTCATCCAATTTTTTTCTTTATTTTTTAAGTTCCTTCTTATTCAGAATTCAGCTGTATTTGAGTAAAGAATATATCAATATTATGTCTTAAAACACCTATTTTAAAAGGTAAACCTACATGTATGACATAGAAATTATACTTACATATAGATAACAAAACTTTACATTCCAGGAATTCCATAAACTGAAGTAGCTTTTATTATCTATATTTTTAATTTTTTTTAGCATTTACTTATAATTATAGATGTGGTAAATTATTGAGTGCTATAAAAGTGAAATATACATTTCTGAAAAAGTTGACCTATGTTTCAGGGTTATTGGAGAGTAACTGCCAGAAAGAAAGCAGATGTATTAATCCTCGGACAGCCAAAAACCTGAGGAGACAACAAAGTGAATTGATGGTTCTTTCCAAATACTTTAGCATCTACACTACTTCAATTCACTGAATGGAAAATTTTACATCTGAGAGTCTAGTCATTTATAATACTAAGCTCTTTCTATAAATATGTTTGTAGATATATCTTTCAGAGCTGTAGATCATGATGAATGACACGAATTACTTGTAAAAGGATATCAGAAATATAGCAATAATACAAATATTATTTGACTCAAGCATAAAAACAAAAATAAATTTTCTAATCATTATCCTGAATAAGTAATCTGTTAATGTATGTAGTATTCTAAAAACATTTTTTCTCCTTGAGGGAGTTCAAAATTTAGCTGAATTTTGAGGCTTATCCAATGTTAGCATATTTGTGACTTAGCTCATTGTTTTGTGAATACCTGAAGATACAGAACCAGGAATCAATAATGTGTAGAAAGTTATCCAGGTAACATTCCCAGAGGTACCATCAGCCTTATCATCTAGGAGTTGAACCCCAGTGTTTAAAACTTTAGAACTTATTTGTTTTCCTTTCACAAAGACAGAATTATTAATTCTGCTCACAGAAAGTCCTTTCTCTTTTCCTTCCACCATAAAATGTCACAGTATGTTTATTTCATAAATCATTCCCTTTTTCCCCTTGCCTCAAAATTTGCCATTATCCCTATGACCCCCTTGGAAACTAATTTAATAACTATTATTGATTCAGGTCCAATGCAAACTATTCATTTAAGGGTGTTTCCACACTTTCTGAGTAGCAAACAGCCAGATAACTATGGCCCATGCTGCAGATTTAGTTTGAGTATTGCATATCCAGATTAGGTAAGCATTTTTTTTCTTTTCTTACCAGACTCCAAGAGAGCCACAGGGAATAACTGGCTGCTGGTTCATCCCTTTCCTCCATATTGGTAATTTCTCTATAACCCTAACAAAGGTGTGTGAAAAGTCACTGCCTCTCAGTGTGTGTTTCAACACCACTGAATCAGGAACATCTCTGCATACAGGTGTTAAAAGAAGCTTCCACCTCATGCCTAGCATTAAAACTTAAACCGATGGTTGTTATTCAGGTGAAGACAGTATCAGCGTAAAGTGCCACCGATCTGGTCACTATCTCTGGGAGGCTGCCAGAGCTTCTGCATTGGCTTCAGGGTGTCGTCTGTGAAGGAAGCCAATTAAGATCACAAGATAGTGGCTGGTAATAATAAACTTCTAATGATGTTCCTGACTGAAAAGAGGTAATTAAAATGTGTATATGGATGACCCCAGCTTCTGTCGGTTCAGCATAGCTGTTATGCTGACAATGTCCATGTTTTGTTTAGGAAGAGGAGTTAGTGTTGTCTAAAAGCAATGAAATAAGCAATTTAATAATACAGAAAGAATTGCTTTGGAAAAGCACACTAGTTTCAATTTTGTCGCATCCCTGATAGGATCCAACTGACTGCTGTCTCTTGACTGGTTGGTATTTTTTTGTTTTGGTCCCTGGCTGTAACTTCTCCTTCCTCCATCTCCATCTTCCCTGTCCCCTGACTCTACACTCCCAACCCCAGTATGGACTTTTGGGTTGTTACGTTTCACTAGGAGTCATTCTTATCTTCTGCAGGTGCTTCTTGAAATCAAAGACTTGTTTTGAAAAGAAAGACGATCAATTAGATAGCAAAGGAAGCCAGTCCTCTTATCACCCGATCTGGTCATGGACATAAGTGCTTCACACTTTTTCCATTCCCTAACCCCACAGCTCAAAGCTTTCTTGTGCACCTGCTCTATGCAACTCATCAATTTTCTGTGAGCCAGGAAAGTTCCGTTAAGCCTTTACACTGAGAGGTGGTGATAGTTCTCCAAGAAAAAGAGCGAGAAAGAGAAACAGAATGCTCCTCCAGGCCTTTATCTTGATCACACTGTTTGTTTTCACATTGATGTCTGTAATGAAACAAAGAGGATTTAGTCATGTTAAACAAAAGCCTGTTGGTACCCAGAGGAAACTCATTTAACTCTACTTCAAGTCCTGGAGTTTCAGGTTTCTTGTCTTCCTTTTTGCCGATCCACCAGGCTGAGTTTCTTACCTGGGGCTTAAAATTGTGAGGTGTGAAACTCTTCTTTTGTTTTGACAGGTGCTCTTTGCTAAACATCAGCCTAGCCTTGATGGTGATAATACACAGAAAGGGGAAAATAACTTCAGAGAAGCTAATGACTGTAGTTACCGAACTTTTACCTTTAATGGGTTTTGTTAGCTTCTCTCTTTGGAGTTCTTTAGTATAAAGTGGAAAAACAAATTGGGCTGATGGGAAGTGAGTGAGAAAAGATAGTAGTTAAGGACCCTGGAACCATCTCCATTGTGGAATTCCAAGAAGGAAAGAAAGGTAAATGGGTTTGAGCTGCTCCTTTTTCATCAAGGAGTTAGTTGGCAGGGCCAGCCATCATTAAGTCTTTTTAAAAACGGTTTAATAGATTTAGAGAGTACAAGTGCAATTACATGGATATGGGACACAGTCTGGGCTTTTAGTGTAACCGTCACCTGAATTGTGCACATTGTACCTATTAAGTAATTGTTCATCCACATCCCCTCTTACCCTTGTCTGCAGTGTCTTTTGTCTCCATCCCTCTTACCCTTGCTTGTCTCCAATGTGTATCATTCCACTCTCTATGGCAGTGTGTACACATTATCTAACTCCCACTTCTCAGTGAGAACATACAGCGTTTGACTTTCTGTTTCTAAATTATTTCACTTAAGATAATGACTTCCAGGTCAATCCATGTTGCTTCAAAAGACATGATTTCATTCTTTTTTATGGCTGAGTAGTATTCTATGAGTGCTGTTACGTCTTTCTACTGGAAGAGCAGACTCGCAAGTGGCACTCACAACTTGACATTTGACCAAGGAGTCTTCAAATATGATTCTAACTTTAGAATGCTAGACTAATTGTCAAGAGTGTGGAAGACTCCAATCTAATAGAACTTCCCTCTTATCTCCAGAAAAGGGTCTCTTTGGATAGAGAGAGAAGTCTTGAGGCCCCTCTCATTTGCTTGAAACCATCTTGATGTGTTCCCCTGCTTACTACTCCTTTGCAGTGTTTCCAAAACAGCCTTCCTGAAATTATTGAAAGCACTGGTGTCCTTTATTCAATCTCTACCTGCTATTACCTTTCTCTCTGTGCCTCCTACCCTTGACATTGTTCTGGTGAGGAGTGGGAACTTCCCCTTTCTGCAGATTACTGATAATCAGTTATGCTGACCAGGCACTCTGAAGTAAGGACAGCTCACCCACATTTTCAGGCGGTGTAAAATTGTGGTAGTTTTGAGCTTTGTCATCAACCCAAACAGTACTGTTGTGCAAAATTAAGGAAAGAAAAATACCTTCTTTTTTTGCTTTATAAAAGCCCAGTCTTTCTTCATCTTTATTCAGACAGTGGTAATAGGAGTAAGGTATTGACTTCTCCCGGGAAAAGACTTTGTACTTAACAAAATTTTCCCAGATAATTATTAGAGAGGTGGTATGCATTAGTGGTTGAAGGTGGGCCTAGAACACCTGAGTGATTTGGAGTAAATCTGTGCTACAGAGTCCTCAGCTTTAAAATGTATGTGCAAGAGCAAGAAGATCGTAGGATTGTTATACACAATTAATTCACTAATGTAGGAAGTGTAGAAGTCAGCTTAAGTTGTATGTTGTGCTCAATACATGTTAACCATCCTTGTTTGTAAACTTGATAGTTTTCTGAAGGCAGGCATTGAGCTTCATTGCCTTCATCATGTATTTCATTTATAAAGCACTGGTTTGGCTTGTTTCCTGAAGCTTTGGGGAAGTAGCTTCTTTCTTCACTGGGACAGGGCTTTGCCTCCAGTAGCCATTCTGTCTTCTCAGAAAGAAAATCACCTGATTTGTCCCATACATACTCTTATCTCTAAAATAGCCAGTTGGGCTATTTATTCTTTCTCTTTTCTCATTCAAGGTCATCAAGAAAATAAAATTATATACTTGATTTCAGCCTTTTACAGGAAGCTGTAGTTTCCTTTTGCATCATTAAGATCTTCACCACTTGGCAAATCTTGTGTCTGCTGTGGGAATCAGCCATCCCTAGTCCTCCTTGTCTTTCTTCTTTCTCTATAGCTAGTATACCACGAATGTGGATTGCTTGTGAATGTTGCCTTTCGCTGCTGCCTCATATCTGGAGTTTCCATCTTACAGTGAAGGCTCATCTTGGATCCTGGGTAGTTTTTATGCCAACGTTTAGTTCATTTCTTACAGTTTCCTGGAAGGCTAATTATAAACTGGTATCTTTTCAGAAGATAAGAATTATTTGTTAGAAGAGTAAAGTAGATGAGAAGACTTAATTTTAAAAAGGGCTAGTAACTTGGGTCATTACTCCTCAGAAATAAGAAAATAATAGAAATAATAGGAAAACCATCCAGGCACAGTAGTTCATTCCCGTAATCACAGCATTTTGGGAGTCTGAGGTGGGCAGATCACCTGAGGTCAGGAGTTCGAGGCCAGCCTGGCCAACATGGCAAAACCCTGTCTCTACTAAATGTACCAAAAAAAATAGCTGGGCGTGGTGGCAGGTGCCTGTAATCCCAGCTACTCAGGAAACTCAGACAGGAGAATCGCTTGAACCTGGGAGGTGGAGGTTGCAGTGAGATTGCACCATTGCACTTCAATCTGGGCTAAAAGAGCAAGACTCCATCTCAAAAAGTAATAATAATAATAGAAAACTGCAAATCTGGATGCCTTCTATCTTTCTTTTCCTTTCTTGCTTTTTTTTTTTCCTGTGACAGAGTCTCACTCTGTTGCCCAGGCTAGAGAGCAATGGTGTGATCTTGGCTCACTGCAACCTCCACCCCCCTGGTGCAAGCGATTCTCATGCCTCAGCCTCCAGAGTAGCTGAGATTACAGAGACCTACCAAGATGCCCATACGCCCAGCTAATTTTTGTACTTTTAGTAGAGACAAGGTTTCACCATGTTAGCCAAGCTGGTCTCAAACTCCTGACATAAAGTGATCTGCCAGCCTCAGTCTCCCAAAGTGCTGGGATTACATGCATGAGCCACTGCACCGGCCAAATCTGGCTGATTTCTTAAATCAAATATAGTCAGTGTATCACCTAACGACGGGAATGTTCTGAGAAGTGCGTCACTGGGTGATTTCATCCTTGTGGGAACATCATAGTATGTACTCACCCGAATCTAGATGGTGTAGCCTATGACACATCTAGGCTATATGAAATAGCCAATGTTACTGCACTGAATACTGTAGGAAATTGTAATGTTAATGGTTTTGTTATCTAAACATAGCTAAAACTAGAAAAGGTACAGTAAAAACATGATATTATAATTTTATGGGACCATTGTAGTATATGTGGTCAGTAGTTGACCAAGATGTTATTCGTCAGATGGCACATGACTGTACCTAGAATTAAGCAAGAGAAGACAAAAAGGAGAAGAAAGAAGCAGTGGTAACCCCGACTCTCTCCAAAACAGGACCGTACTCATCCCTTGTAGACTCACTTATTCATGATCTTAATATAATATCCTGTATTTGCTTTAAAAATAAGAATAACCACAAGAATAGCAGAGAGGGGAAGAAGGGAAGAGGGTGGAATTCAAACACTCATTATCTGATTTGAACAATTCAAACTGAATAGGCCTGAAATTGAAATGGGTATTGTTATTTCTCTAACATCCTTTTATTGGGGGGGTGGGGGGAAGGTGCTGGAAAATATATGGATCAGCCCATTTTATTCCTTTTAATGTAGTCATGTTATTTTTTATAGTTGGATTTTTATGCATATTTATAGGGAATTTTCTTACAACAGTGATTTAAGCTAACTAGGTATTCTCAAAATGTACACTAATATAGAAAGTCATTTTTCTACTCTTTCCTTCCAAGATAAAAATTATTTGGTTTGAAAAAAGGAAGTCTTGACTTTGTTTTTTCTCTTTCCTACTCTGACTATCTGGACACAGTGAACTTGACTGGCATTTGAGGGTACAGAGGGCTGTAAAAAGTTCACGTATGGCACACAAATTATTTTGTTAGGGTGCCATCTGCTGGTGTCAGACAACCAGAGCTTATTTTTCTTAAAAATTAATTATTTCTTCTATTAAAACTAGACTTAGAAATTTGGCTCAAACAACTTTTTGTCCTGTCTCATTTAGAATGATAGGACAGACTATTTTCAAATGGTGGACTGATGCATAATTCTTAAACATTCCAATATGGAAATATAAATTAAGGTATAACTTTATGCTTAATTTAGGAAAATGGAGGCAAAAGGCATTGCTTTGACTTACTGGCTCCTGACCTGTTTCAATTCAAGTTTCCTTTTTTTAGTTTCTATAGCTCCCTTGACTTAAAAAAAAATTGTTAAATTTTCCCTACATAAAAGCAATTGGATTGCTGTGTTTATGATTACATTGGTTTCAACCTGCTTTATTAATCCATGTGCTAAACTTGGTCTCTATGCCGTAGCATAAGGTGCATGTACAATTAGTTGCTTTTTTATAAAGCAAGCTCATCAGCATAGCGTTTATCATTTATGTTTGATATTAATGTTGTTTCCTGGTCTTTTCCCAACCTGCCTCTATAAAAGGTAAGGAACAGCAACTATTCCCCTTTTTGAAAAAAACCTTTACCACCTACTAACTATATGCCCTTGAGCAAGTCACTTACTTCCCTGTGGCTCCGTTTTCCTTATCTATAAGTTTCAGATAATAATAGTAATCACCCCATATGATTATGGAGTTATCCTGAGTGTTAAAGGAAATCACAGGTATAAAGTTTTTAGAATAGTACTATAACATAATAAACACAAAATAATTGCTAACTGTTTTGTCATAGTTGTTATTTAAGCATGTCAAAGAATATCAATGAGAGAATCATAACTTAGCAGTAACTCTTGGGATTCTTAGCTTCTCTTGACTGAGAGATACAAAATTCTGTGTATGTGTGTGTGTGTGTGTGTGTGTGTGTGTGTGTGTGTTTTATATTTTGGAGTAGAGGAGAACACTAATTATTTTCCTTACCTTCCCTCTGTCCCATTCTATGAGTGCTTAATTGACATGAAATCTCAACTCCCTAAAATTTTGTGTAAACCTTTTCATAATCTGACTGTTTAATTCTCATTCTTTATTTCTCAATATTCACTTTTTCAAATACTGTGTTTCAGCCGTAATGAACTTTCCAGTTGTCTGAGTGGATCACGCTTTCACTCTTCAGGCCCTTGTGCATGCTTGTGTTTTCTCTTCCTGAAGCACCCTTCTCCTCTCTCCCTGGCTGCTGTGTCACCTGTCACTGGCTGATACCTTCTTATCTCTCAGCTTCATGTTAAGAAGTCTTCGGCCGAGCTCAGCGGCTCACACCTGTAATCCCAGCACTCTGGGAGGCCAAGATGGGTGGGTCACCTGAGGTCAAGAGTTCTAGACCAGCCTGGCCAACTTGGTGAAACCCTGTCTCTACTAAAAATACAAAAATTAGCTGTACGCGGTGGCAGGTGCCTTTAATCCCAGGTACTCGGGAGGCTGAGGCACGAGAATCCCTTGAACCTGGGAGGCAAAGGTTGCAGTGAGCCGAGATTGCATCATTGCACACTCCACCCTGGGCAACAAAAGTAAAACTCCATCTCAAAAAAAAAAGGATCTTAACATATGGATAAGATAATCCCTTTCATGGGCTCAGTAATATTTACTACTCCATCTACTCCAGATGGAAGGGGTAGGGTCTAGCTAATATATCGTTATACCCTAGCTTCTAGATCACTGCACACACCTAGTGGGGACTGAATAAACTTTATTAAGCAAGGGATTATACAAGTGGGCATGTTTATTTTGGGAGAGTTGAAAGAGAAAGCATGAGCTATCTCCTACCTACAAGGTTAAATTCTGTCTTTAAGTAGTGAACATCTTTTCTCTGTTATTTTCTTTAGAGCACTGCCAGTGTCAGTCTCACTCATTAAAATATTTTTATACATACGTTGGTAGCAACACTCAGGTACATACAATAAAAATGAATGTGGCTGGGCGCAGTGGCTCACGCCTGTAATCCCAGCACTTTGAGAGGCCAAGGTGGGTGGATTACTTGAGATTAGGAGTTTGAGACCAGCCTGGCCAACATGATGAAACCCCATCTCTACTAAAAACGCAAAAAATAAGCCAGGTGTGGTGGCACGCGCCTGTAATTCCAGCTTCTCTGGAGGCTGAGGCAGGAGAATCACTTAAACTTGGGAGGCAGAAGTTGCAGCGAGCCGAGATCGCACCATTACACTTCAGTCTCAGGGACAGAGCCAAACTCCATCTCAAAAAAAAAAAAAGAGAACGTGACTGGGATTTTGGAATGCATGTAGGCATTTATTTTTAATTTCTACGTTGGCAAATCACAAATATTGCCTTTATCTACTTAACAATTATAATGTAATAAAAATGTAAATGCATAGTCATTAATTCAACAAATACTGGTGGAGTGCAGACTTTCTGCTGGGTACTTTTCTAAACCCTGAGCAAAACAGACAGAAATTCCTGACTCCACTGAGTTTAATTCACTCTATGTTTTTGCCTAAGTTTTTGTCTCTGTTCAAGGCCACAGAAGGAAAACCAAAATGAGACAGTGTAGCACCCTAGGGCTCACGAGGAAAGGAGCTGTTACTTTCCCTGCCTCTAGAGTCAAAGGGAAGGAGTAGCAAGGTGTTTGCCTGGGGAAGACTGCTTGGTGGAAGCTCTGGCCTTCACTAAGGGGATTCAGTCTGCATGCAGTGTCCTCTAAGGGGAGGGACCCAGGAAATGAACTCAGACACCTCTTGCTTCTCCCTCCTTCCTTTTCCTGCTGTTTCCCTTAATGAATTGAAGCCAACTGAAGCCAAAGAACAGGAAGCCCAGGTAAAGTGGTCCACTCAGCTCAGCCTCCTGTAGCCTAGTATAGGAGTCTGGAGCAGCAGAGTGGGTCTGGAACGACAAATGGAAAATATTCAGCACCAATCTTGACAAGAACTCTTAAATTATTTTATTTCAGTTTCTGAACTATTTTGTAAATGCAGAGTGTTCATTCAAATAATTGATTATGTGTGTGTGTATGTGCGTGTGTGCTGCACAGGGTATACTACCTGTGGGAAATTATGGCTTATTTTTATAAATCCATGCCTTTTAAAGAAATATTAATGTTCTGTATATTTAGAGGCTTTTTTGGTCAAAATGAGAGATGTAGGCAATGTAATATGAATGAAGAAATTGGTTCTAAATTGTGCCTTTGAGGCTCATTTCAGAACTTTTAAAGGAAAAAAAAAAGGTTTGAAATTCTATAACTGTGGAAGAACTAGTAGTGATGCCAATCATTTCCATCATTTCTGAGCCTCTCCTAAAACTGCTGCAGATGCAGTCATAGCACTGTGCTGTAGCTCACGGCCTGAGGAGTAGGCCAGAGGAAAGGTACATAGAAACAGAAAAAGGGTTACTGAGGTCCCACGGGTACCTTTGAAGAGACCAAGATGACTTTTTAATGGTGGAGGTTCAATCTGAGTGTGTCTGAAATCCAAAAGCACAAAAAGCAAGGAGATTGCATTAACTTCTGCATCATACCACCCATTTTTCTGTCATCGGTTGTATCATTTTCCTTGAAAATGTTATTAGAATTTTGCTTGGCAATGCTACTGTAACATAAGATTAATGCTTTCACAGGACATGCTATTTTCAGTCATTTGTAACTCAGGTGGATACACCTGCTGCTAGGTAAACTTATTTGGAGAACGATTTAGTTCCTTCTTTCTGAAACCCCACCTTTACACTTCCCTGTCCCTAGTTTAAATGTTAATTAGTTTATCTGACAGTTTGGTACTTAACACCAACGATGTTCCACATTGTGGGGGTATCAGCTTAGATGACATCTTTCCTTCTAGGGGTTAAAATACAAACATACTGAGAACAAAAGTGATACCTTATAAATTTGGTACTGTAAATTTCTCTTAGAATTGTCTTAATCATTTTTGAAATTAGATTCTCACAATATTCATTGTTGTGAGATTCTCACTCCTTTTAAAAGAACTTAAATGAATTCCCAGAACAAATCAATGTATTCATTGAAGATCTATGACATGTATCCACTATCTGACAAACAGTGCTCATATGAATGGCCATATCTGTGAGAGTTCTGACCTACTATAACTTTGTTTTTTGAAACTTTTAGATTAAAATCTACTAGAGGGCTGAATCTTCACTATCTAACCTTTTGTCTCTTCTTACTTAGAATTATAGTATAAATTATTTTCAAATGCTAGCACAGTGTCAGCAAAATGAATGTAGGAAGTCAGTAAATGCATACAGGACTGATTTTTTTTGCAGACTTATTTAAGCATAACCAGGTCTCCAGACCTATTTCAAAATACTTTGTGATTCTAGCCTTAACACACTACAATATTATGTTTTCAGCAGCTAACAGTGTACAAAGATGTAGGTCAATGGAGTATATTGAATGTTTTAGAAAACTTGGCCAGGGTTAGAACTCTCCATTTGATTAGATTTCTGGAAGGAGGATTCAAGTATGTTTATCTCTATTGTGCAAAGGAATATGTTTGCATTTTATACTTTAGCTAAAAGTTTACCAGGAAATCAGACACTTGGTTCATCTTTGATTACCTTTTTAAAGGTGACCCTGTGCAAGAGAATTTGGTCTCTTCACAAACAAAACAATCCCCTGATAAAGAATTCAGGGTTGATGATGGATTCCTTTATACATGTAATTAATGAGTAAGAAATCTAACACTATAATGCTGGTGATAGTGGGTGGGTGGAGGATGGAGGAAAGGGAGCTGACACATGAAATACTGACACTAAGAGCAGACACTACCAACTCTAGGCAACCCACAGCTTGATGAATTTACCCAATGGCAGAGGTATTTCCAACCCAAAGCAGAACCTTCCAGGGTTTGCAAGACTGTGAACCTCCATTGCTGGATGAAACTTCTCCAGATTGGAAATTGTCTTGTTATTGCTTCTCTAAAAATCCCAGAGAACATGGGTTCTCTATAAACTCATCTTTTATAAAACAAAAAGAAAAGAACAAATACACCTTTTGGGTTTATCTCGGCTGTAGCAAAACATAGCAAGCAGAATTAAACTCTTATTTTGTTTATCTTCTTACCCTCTGCAGAGAGTACATGAGCTTTGTTACACATAACAGGTTTTCTCGAAACACTTAGATAATGAATGTATGTATATAGGCGTGAGTGTGTGTGTGTGTGTGTGGTTGCAAAGATGAGAGATCCAGTTAAACTAGTTGAGGAAAAAAAATGCTTGTTATAATAATATCATAACCTGATCAAAATGAAGTACCACTAAGTCATATGTAACCTGGAACTAGGACACAAATCTCTCCATGAATTGAAGTAGCTACTTGCTCCTCTGTCTGGGTTTTTTCGTATTTGTTTATCTTTCTCCAACTCTCCTTCCTTCCCTTTATATCTACTTTCTCTATAATTCTCCCTCTCTCCTATATGTTTACCTACTGATTAAGTTAAATGCCATGATTTCTGAATATATATTATCTTTTCCCAAGGTTTGAAAATGTTTTGTCACTGATTGATGCCAAATCTCCTAAAGTAGATCCCCAATTCTAATACTGTTGTAGCAGGACACAATTATTTCCAGGTCCCAGAAATCATCTTTCTATTAAAAAATTTAGCCTTATTTCCAGACCTTGACTTATATCAATCCTTCACGGTGAAAGGTGATGACTCCAACCCACATCTGGGTTTATCCTATATATACAAATAGAACAAGGGAATCTCATACATTCCTAAATTATAATATCAAGGCAAGAACATAGTATCTGGAATGGGAAATTTGTAACCTTCAAGCCCAGTCTTCTACCCTTCTTTTTAGATCCTTAAAAATTGAAATATTTTCATTATCAAAGGAATAAAACCATGCCAGATCAAATAGGCACTGTTCTTCTAGCTCTCCTCTACTTATCTGCCACCTAGTGATTGCAGAATGCAAGAGGGATAACAAATTACTTATTCTAGATTAATAATAATAATAATAAATCCTTCTTTAAAGGGATATATAATCAACTTTCAAGATTTTTCAAATATTGATCAGGCTCCCAAGAAAAGGGTCCTGCTTCATGGATTGTACAGAGAGAAATAATTGTGGATATTTTCAATCACCTCTCAAAGCCTCTCAATTCTAACCAAGACTCTTCCATCTCAAGTAACACAGACACCAATTGAGGTAACAGAAAAGAAAAAAAGTGATCATGGCAGAATGTTAATAAAGTAAAGATAATAAGGTTGGAAAAGGACTCTTAAGAATCTAGTTTGAGATGAGCTTCATGGAGGAAGGAGACCAATCTGAAGCTACTGTCTCCTCTTTGAATGCACACAAGCTGTCTCAACTTTTTGTTGTTGTTGTTTTTGAGACGGAGTTTCACTCTTGTTACCCAGTCTGGAGTGCAATGGCTCAATCTCGGCTCACCACAACCTCCGCCTCCTGGGTTCAAGCAATTCTCCTACCTCAGCCTCCCGAGTAGCTGGGACTTCAGGCACATGCCACCACGCTCAGCTAATTTTTGTAGTTTTAGTAGAGACAGGATTTCACCATGTTGACCAGGATGGTCTCGATCTCTTGACCTCGTGATCCACCCTTCTCGGCCTCCCAAAGTGCTGGGATTATAGGTGTGAGCCACTGCGCCTGGCCAGTCTCATCTTTAAGTATCTTTCTCTCTTTCTATCCCGACTGTTCTGCTTCCCTCAGAGCCTATGCATCAATTGCACTGGGGATGACAGTGCAAAGATGAGTAGGACAAAGTCCCTGTCCTGTGAGCTTAGAGACCAGTACAGACATACAGGAAGATAGATATACAAAAGCAACTCAGCAGCAGTTGCAAAGTTGCAGAAGATACAGTGTTCTGCAGCAATGCAGAAGATAACGTTCTATAATGTTGCAGAAGATACAGGCGGGAGGGAAGACTAAAACGCAGGAATGTTCGTCTCCATATGGGCAGAGGGCAATGAACTTTTTAACGGATTTCAAGGGAGATAGAATATTTACAGCAAGCCTTCAAGGTAACCAGATATAGTACAAGGGAAACTAGAGAAGTAGGTAAGATCCAGGTCATGGATGTCCCCTTGTGATATCCCAGGGAAAGCTGAGGGGACTCTATGATCTCATTTGGATCATGGTCATTCCAACAGCAATGTGGGAAATAATTTGTACCCAGGCTAGAATACAGATCACGAATCCTATGGTCCTGAACAGCACAGTCCAGTGAGAGATGAGAAAGATGCAAATCCAGGAAACTAGGAAAAAAGGACAAGATGAAGATAAGGAGCGGGAAGTAGGTTGAGCTAATAGTGTTGGTGACTGACCACAAAACTGCAGAATTCTGGGTAAGCTAAGCAGGTTGATCTGCTCAGTCCCAATCTTCTGATGGCCCCTCATGCCTGACAAGGGTGAGTGCTGCCCCTGTCTTACCATTTTTAGACTGTGAGCGTCTCCTCTATTTTCCGCATCATGTCCGAGTCTCAACAGTCAGAAAATTTGTGCCTGTACCTCATTCTCAGGTTATCTTGCCTTTTCTGCACCTCTCTGATCATTTTACACCCTCAGATTCCCCACCCAGCTCTCTTTTCCACTGTCTACTCTATAAATGGTTTAGTCCCGAATTCTAGCTACAGAGTTTCTTACCTTTTGTTGCTTGATGCCCATAGCTTGCAATAATCATAAGGGAGCATTGTGTGGGGAACCTGTAACTTCAGAATTTAGGTATGGCTCTCCTGATATGTGTCTGTGTTATATTGAGGAAAACCTCACATGCCCTTAATTTTCACATCTGTACAAGAGGCTTGTATTAGATAATTTTAGGAGAAATTATAGGTATAAAAAATGCCAAGAATTACTATCCATCTGGAATAGGGACCTGAAAATGCTTATTGAGAAAACGTGGAAAAGAGGAATTTTGGAAGCAAAAAAGACATGAATTTCAAGAGTGGTTCTATCACATTCTATATTTACTTCTTTGAACTTGTGTTTCTTCATTTGTAAGACAAAGCTAACAGCTATATTGCTGAGGTATTTTTGCGAATATGTGAGGTAAAGCACAGAGTAGCTCCCATGTGGCATGCAGCAGGCGGATAACCAATGGCATCTATTGCTATCACTACTTGGAATTAAATTCAATAAAAAAGAACATTTAAGTCAGTTCTGATGAATATATTTATGACTCTAACAGTGTGTTTTCTTAGCTCTGAGTCTGTCATTCAGGACTTAAATTTTTATATTAAAAATAAACTGCTAAGCCATTTAACAATACCCTCATCATCCCAATGCCAGTAATATATGGTCTATAGCCATGCTTAACATACAACAAAAATCTACTGCAGCATTAAAAAATAAGAAAAGGTGATAAAAACACAATCTTAATTCTCCTATGTCCATTGGATATTAATTCATAAGAGTTGTGATTTAGGGTTTCTAAATAGCTACATATTTCTGTAACATTGTAAGAGGTGATGTTATTTTCTATAATTTTAAAAAATAAAGTGTTTGTTTTGTATTATTTATAATAGCTACCTGATTTGAAGTGAGACCAGAGAAAGAAAAATAAACTTGTGTACACTATAATTTGTTTTGAACAAGAACGTAGAATTTATTGAACGCTGTAATTTGACTTACTGCATATACAAATATCATTAGGAAACAATGAAAATTCACATACACCACTTCGTCATGTAACATTAAGGTAGCAACATGGTTAGCTGGGGAAATATAATGCAAATTAAATGGCTTTTTCCAGCACTGCCTAACTCTTCTGGCAAGTTCTGCAGAGTAGGGGTTCTCATTCTCTGAATCTAAACACACTGGCTCATGGACGTGGGTCAAAGTTGTATCACAAGTGATCTGTTGCCAATGATTACTTACATGGGTAAATGGTGTACATTTTAAAGAAATTAGAACAGAAAAGTTTATTTCTACAATGTCACTCTTGTTCTCAATTTGCATGTTTACTTGAGTGGAAGAGAAATGAGTAGAGTCTCAAAGGAGAAGAAAACAGCATATATTGAAAACCTGTGTAGTCATTTAAATTTATATAAACATGTGTATGAAAAGTCTGAAAGGATTTTGGAATTTTGAAAGGATAATGGGATAATGCTTTTTTGTGTTAAGCTTTGGGTTTTATTTGTTACCATGGCGTAGTCTATCCTATCCTGACTAACTCATTTGTGTGTTTATGAGTTCACTTGAGGTAATTTGTCATTATTTTTATATTGCAAATGACGAAGCTGAGACTTGAAGAGATTTAATAACTTGTCTGGATAGAAAGCAGTCCAGCTGGGATTTAAATCCAGCTGTCATTTGAACCGAGATAGTTTTTGAATTAAAACTATTTCTTATATCACATGTAATGTGACTTATGTGTGAATGAAACTACTATTTTCACATCAAATCTGCCCAGTATGTGAATAAAACTGATTTATTTTATCCCTTTTTATTCTAATGTTTTTCAATGTATCCCTGCTATGACCATCTTCACTGCATAAGTAAAGCCTCTTCATTCTATAAGGAAAAATCCTTCCTCCCCAATATAGAGTTAAAATTTAAGAAGATACTAAAATTTGTTTCCAGTATGTAGCAGAGGACAATCTGTCCTCTAAGAACTCTCTCTCCCCTTTCCAATTAAAGCCTGGGGGTAACTGGAAACTAATAAGTGGAAAAAACCCATATATGTTGGCTACTTGATGATTCTGATGGGAGTTAGGTCTTTATTGGACACATGAACCAAAGTAATTCCTCAGAGCCTATTATTTACAATAGGTGCTATGGACCTAATACTGGTAGCACCTGTAATCTGGATTGACTTTCTAGTAATAGCAAGAGAAAGACAGTATATCTCCCCATATTTATCTTTTGCAGGCAAGGCTGTGTGTTTTCAAGAGTTGTACATGGCTCCATACTACTGGTGTAACTTTAAGGCAAGTCTTTTTAGTTGAATAACATGAGTAAATATATTTTATTTCAGTTCTATTACCAAAGCTTAAATGAGTCCAAAGTGTATGGAGTTTTTATAATGAACAAAGAGTAAAAAAAAATTAAGTCCAGATGTTTATCTTACTAAATTTTAATATCGCCTGTATTGTGAGAAACAAAATTCAGCTTAAGAATGACCTGACTGGCTGGGTGTGGTGGCTCATGCCTGTAATCCTGGCACTTTCAGAGACCGAGGCAGATGGATCACCTGAGGTCAGGAGTTCAAGACCAGCCTGGCCAACACGGTGATACCCCGTCTCTACCAAAAATACAAACATTAGCTGGACGTGGTGGTGGGCGCCTGTAATCCAAGCTACTCACGAGGCTGAGGCAGAAAAATCGCTTGAATCCAGAAGTCAGAGGTTGCAGTGAGCTGAGATTGCACCACTGCATTCCAGCCTGGGCAACAAGAGGGAAACTGCCTCAAAAAAAAAAAAAAAAAAACCTGACTATGAAACTCTTATTCAAAACCTATTTTAAGCCTCAAGATACAAGGAACTATTGACTTAGAATGGTGAAAACCTCTCTGCTTATGCTTTAGAAAGATGAATAAAACCAAGATGATGCTCTTTGAATAACTCTTAAGACAAATGCTTGAATATTTTGTAGATTTACAAGCATAGAAAATATCAGGCCAGCATGGTGACCCATATCTATAATCCCAGCAACTTTGAGAGGCTCAGGTGGGTCTTGTTTTGTTACCCAGGCTCATCTCTAACTTCTCACTTGAAGCCAGAAGTTAGAGATAAGCCTGGGTAACAAAACAAGACCTCAGTCTCTGCAAAAAATAATAAATAAATAAATAAAATAGCCAAGTATTGTGACGCATGCCTATCATCCCAACTACTTGGAAGGGTACTGCAGGAGGATTCCTTGAGCCCAGGAGGTCAAGGTTGCAGTGGGCTATGATTGCACCACCGCACTTCAGCCCAGGTGACAAAGCAAGAAGCCGTCAAAAAAGAAAGAGAAAGTGAAAGAAATAAAGAAGGGGAAGGGGAGGGGAGGGAAGGGAAGGGAAGGGAAGGGAAGGGAAGGGAAGGAGGGAGGGAGAGGAAAGAGAAAGAAAGAAAATATCAAATCTGTGAAAAATGATCAGAAAATGAAACAAAAATATAAAAAACATTCAGTAATTATTATCTTGCAAGTAACTCAAACCTTTAAAAATGCATCTGTACCACATAGTCATCTGGCAGTGGCCACTGTACCACTAGAAATATTTCAAAAATTCATTTCTCCTGCACATTTGTTTCATATGGATTGAATTAGGAAACATGGAAACTACAGATCAACCTAAGTAATTATGGGTGCTTTGTTTTGTGTTTTGCAGAAAATTCTCTTATTTATTCACATGCATGCTACATATATATGAAGTCATGAGCTTTTTTATTCATAACCTATAGTGAAAAAGAAACCTTAGTGAATTTCGAAAGAATGTTATACCTTTTTCTTATTGTTATTGACATTTATTCTGCGTCAAAATAATGACTATAGCAATATGTGGAAAAAATATTTAAGAAAAGTTCAGAAAAGGGTGTCAAGCAGACACATCAGCTCATAATAAAGTCATCAGATAGGCATTCATCTTGGCCACCATCATCTTTTTGTCACGGTTGTTGAAGTTTATTCTAATATAGTTTGCTGGTACTGTTGTTAATTAAATACTGTATATAAGAACATGGAGCCATTTTTAACAGGAACATCTTTAGGCCGCAACACAGATGGAGTCATTGTAAATAACTAGAATGACCACAAGGTGGCAAAGTATACAAATCTACATCATTCAGATGGGCTCTTCCAGAAGAGAAAGAATCTTGCAGCAAGGGGGAGGTGTTGGGGCGGGAGGGGGGAGGTTTTTTTATGATTGTCTGCTGGCTAGAGAATAGCAAAATTATACTAATTTCTCAAAAATCGGTAATTACCCCAAATTCCTAGTACTTGAGATGAATGTATGTATCATGTTACTATTCTAATTTATTATAAATTTTTCTGTTTTAGAGCAAAATTGAATTTTTTAAGTCCCAAATATATATTTTAAAATCAAAATTACTGGGTCTCTCTCAGAGCATTTTAAATTCATTTGATATGTATACACGAGTCAATCGTAAAATGGGAGTTATTGCTACACAAATTCAGAACCATCATGTGATTATATGATTAGTGTTAGTTATCGCAAAATTACAGCTATTTATATTTCAACAATTTTTAGTTTGGAGCAGAGATTATAAGACTCTTCTTAATATTGTTGTTTCCAAAACTACTCTGTGGTCTTTTCTTTTCCTTATAATGTACTTTGATGGATCAATTAGTTTTTCTTTTTTCTTTTTCTTTTCTTTCTTTCTTTCTTTTTTTTTTTTTTTTGAGATAGAGTCTTGCTCTGTCCCCCAGGCTGGAGTGTAATGATGCAATCTCAGCTCACTGCAACCTCAGCTCCAGGGTTCAAGCAATTCTCTTGCCTAAGCCTCCAGAGTAGCTGGGACTACAGGCATGCACCTAATAAAAAAAATTACAGGCTAATTTTTTTTTTTTTTGTATTTTTAGTAGAGACAGGGTTTTACCATGTTGATTAAGTTGTTCTCAAACTCCTGAACTCAAATGATCAGCCCGCTTCGGCCTCCCAAAGTGTTGGGATTACGGGCAAAAGCCACTGTGCCTAGCCAGTTTTCAATCTAATATTTAATAATCTACATCCAAAGGTCTGACCTCCAGAGTCCTAGACAAGAAAATCTAAAATATCTATCTGGATGTGCCATACATCATTTATATTTAATATAGTTAAGACTGAGCTTATTATCTTTCTCCCAGAAGACCTCCACTTTTCATCTGATTTCTCTCCTGTTAACCCAAGGCTGAAACCTGGGACTGCTTAATATCTATTGTTTTGTTTTTCTGCACCCTTCAACATCTGGATCCTGCTCACTTCTCCATTCCCTTTCCCCAAACATGTCCCACTCTTCTGTGCCTTGGCCCATGCTACCTTTCGTTATCTGGCTACTACTCATGGGATTGTAAATTGACATGCTTTCTGAAAGCTTTTGGCATAATGTATCAAATACCTTAGAAAATACATATTCCTGTATCTGTCAATTCCATTCCTAAAAACGAAGTCATGAAAAAGTTGATCTAACATTTTGTAAATATTATTTATAATAGAAAAAAACCTAGAAAACTTAAACTCTAAGAATGTTTTGCAATGGCCAGACATGGTGGCTCATACCTGTAATCCCAACACTTTAGAAGACCAAGTTGGATGGACCACTTGAGATTGGGAGTTGGAGACCAACCTGACCAACATGGTGAAACCCCATCTCCCCTAAAAGTAAAAATTAGCCAGGAGTGGTGGTGCATGCCTGTAATCCCAGCTACTGAGATCCTCGGGAGGCTGTGGCAAGAGAATCACTTGAACCAGGAAGCAGAGTTGTAGTGAGCTGAGATCTCACCACTGCATTCCAGCCTGAGCAACAGAGCCAAGTGAGACTCTGTCTCAAAAAAAAAAAAAAAGTTTTGCAGCCATGTAAATGGCATTTTCAAATAAATAATTTCATGGAAAATGTTTGTGATGTAATATTAAGTAAAACAACAATGTTAGAAAAAGACTGTAAAATGTGATCTGCTTTATCTCTCCTAACAAAGAAAGTTCAGTCAACCTTCACACCTAGACCTAACCCAGTAACATAATTGGCTTCATATTCACTTAATCTGTTTCTCACACCATTCTTCCTAAACAGATAGTCTACGGACCACTTTATCAGAATAACATGTTGTTGTTTTATATATTCAAATTCTGAACCTATAGAATTTAGCCAGACCCATAAAATTATCAGAAATTTTGCAATGCCTTTTTCTAGCTTTTTTAGGTGTTCTTGGTGATTTCATTTATGCCCACTGATGTAGCATAGAATGTTAGGGTTAAATTAGTTACCCATGTGAAGCAGCTAGCACACTGACTGGTACATTATAGTTACTCTTGCCCCGCTTTCACCCTGACTTCTCTATGCCTCACCCCATGATCCCACCCTTCCTCTCACTCCCCCACACTTTACTGCCCCTCTGTTATCTCCATTGTGACTGTCCTTTATTCCCGGAGTAATGGGTCTAAGAGCACTTGTGGGGCCAAAGGAAAAAGTTATACAATAAAAGCCGGATGGAAACTAGGGCACAAGATACACTTGCATTTCTGTGAGTGAATGTAACTGGAATGAGGAGAAGATATCCTGCTAGTGGCCAAGGATGCTGGGATAAAGCAGAAGTCCCACCTTGGTTGCGTCTATCTCAAGACAACAGGAGAAGTAGCCACGGTGGGAAGATTGACAAAATGCAGCCTTCTAGTCTCCGTTATGGGGACACCACAGAGTCCCCAAGACTTCAGGAGGTCTTTGTTAGGGGGACTCCACAGAGACAGACTCCAGGAGGTTCCTAAAAGGCAAGTCTGACTTTAGAGGAGATAATGTGAGAAACCCTCTGAGAGTTCCTAAACACATTGAGAGGATCCTGAAGCCAAACCACCTCGTTGACATTGTCACTTTCTCACTGTACATTATTTATTCTCTCTACTCAGTTTTCCCATCTATAAAATGGAGATGAAAATGATAGAGCTGTCATGAGTATTACAACTTTACTTAACACATGTAAGATGCTGACAGTGGCTGGCACATAGTAAGAGTTAAATAAAAGCATGCAAACATTATTGGTGGATGGAAGTCAGGACTGCAATTCCCATGATTTTGCCTGTCACTATTAAACCATGGACATCCAATGTTGGTTATTGTTTCAATCATATCCTTTGGTTAATTCCCCCACGCTCATATAGTCCCAGGAAAATGATGAGACAAATTATTAAACCAAGTTAAAACCACTCATCTTTGGTCTAAATAGGACACTCTGTAGAGAACTCGTCTGTAATTCAATAGATAAAAGTTGTTACATTTCAGTAACAGAATCATTAAAACACAATGATCTCCTCAGAGAAGAGGTCTTGAAAAGATTAATCTCAAACTGAACGTTCTAGACAAAAGCAAGATTTAATGTTCCAGCTTTTGTTCTTGAAATAGAAACTATGATATACTTTTTCCAAATGAATATTAATGGCTATGATTAAAAGCACATTATGATAGTCTACTGATTTACTCCGAGAGTGACTGAGAATTCTTTAGATCAAAACTTTACTTACATATGTAGGCATGAAAGACTTCAAGTTGCTTGTGTGAATTATTTTCTGATATAAAAGGCAATCAATTTTAATTTAATTGGACAACACTTTGAAATTACTGATATTTTGATATACCTGTGATATTGTAAGTCAAGATTTAAGAATTTAGTGTTCTCTTATCCCCTCTTAATCTCATCAAATTGGAAACTTCTTCCGGTATTAGAAATAATGTTAACCTATGTGTTGAAATCAGCAAGTCTCCAAGTGAATTCAGGCGAATTTTAATTCCTTTGCTATGGACTTTCTCATTTAATTTTAAAATATATGCATTATATTTTATAATTAAAACTAAACTTATTTTTGATTATTCAAAAGGGCTCAACTATAATTGATTTTACTTGTGATGAAAGTATTTTCGGCCAGACACAGTAGCTCATACCTGTAATTCTAACACTTTTGGGAGGCTAACGCAGGCAGATTGCCTGAGCTCAGGAATTCGAAACCAGCCTGGCCAACTTGGAAAAACTCCATCTGTACAAAATAAAATTTGTAGGGTATATTGGCATGTACCTGTAGTTCTAGCTACTTGGGCAATGGAGACAGGAGGATCACTTGAATTCAGGAGGTCAAGACCTCAGTAAGCCAGGGTCATGCCTCTGCACTCCAGCCTGGGTGACAGAGTGAGACCTTGTCTCAAAAGAGGGAAAAAAAAGTATTTGCTAAAAATATCCTTAAGGAAAAAAGAAAAAAGAATCCCTTAAAGGGGAAAAAAAAAGGAGAGATTGCTTTCAAATTTATAGGGCACCGTTCTCATTTCAGCGTTGTAATTCACTTAATAGATTGTTCCCTTTGTTAAAATTATTATATATAGTAAAATATAATCAGATTTTCAGATTTTAAAAAATTATTTTCTACTTACCCTAATTCCTCCAACATAGTAAAACTTTGCTAGAAAAGTTCATTTTTCCAACTCTGTCATCCATTTTCTGAGCTGTAGTGGTTTGATTTGTGTTTCTCAAAAAAGCTGTATCCACAGCCTAATCACTTGAATCTGTGAACGTGACCTTACTTAGCAAAATGGTCTTTGCAGATGTAATTCGGTTAAAGGTCACAAGAGGAGGCCATCCTGGCAGGGTGGGCCTTGTGTTTAACAGCACATGTTCTTATGAGAGACAAACAGAAGAGAGACAGATAAGAAGGCCAGGTAAAGACTGAAACAGATTTTCAAGTTATTCCGCCATAAGCCAAGGAACTCCTGGAGACACCAGGAGATGGAAAAAGGAAGGAAGAATTTTAAACTTAAGCTGCCAGAGAAAGCAAGCCCTGTTCACATTTTTATTTTGGACTTCTGGCCTGCAGAACTGCGAGAGAATGCATGTCTGTTGTTTTAAACCAAGTTTGTGGTAATTTGTTAAGGCAACCTAGGAAATTAATACAAAAGCAATCTCTAAAAATTCATTAAATAGAAGAATTAGTTTGGTTATGTATTTAAAGTTTGCCTTTTTTTCTTAAAAGTCTGTTAATATCAGATATCCTTTGGAAGAAAAGGTTTCGATAAAATGTTAACTGAATTTATTACAAGTAAATTCAATATGTTTATTCCATATTCAAATTTGCTGCTTATAGCTTATTATAAGATAAAATGTGTAGCAATATTTGATACTAGTTTTCTAAGAGTTATTTCCTGCACTATTCAATTTTCTACTGTTCAATGAGGTTTCATTTCTAACAACAGCTTTAGAGGAGAAAAAGTTATCATTTTGGGTATCACTTTCATCTCACCATTGATTGGCCTAGCTGACCCTAGCTGTTAGGGTGGTAGAACAACTCTCCCTTCAAAGGTCACTTGATTTTGGAACATGAGAAGGTCCATGAAGAGATTACTGGCTCCTTTTCTGACCCCAATCCTCTCTTTTAGCTACCATACCATTGGACATGAGTTACAGGAGACAACAGAGGGATGAGGAGAGACAGGGAGAGAGGAAGAGAGGGAGGGAGAGGAAAAGAGAGAGAGAGGAAGAAAGAGGGAGAGAGAAGAATGCTGAGTTCCTTTGTTTGAGAAACGTAATGGGAATTGAGATGTGGACAGCTAGATGAAAACAGAGATAAGAAGTTTGTGGAAGCAACTTTGACCTAACAAAGAGTTCCCATAATTGAACAAGCTAAAGGACTTTCAAAGAGTACAGAATGTCTAATATTTATTTGTTTATTTATTTTTTTGAGACAGAGTCTCACTCTGTTGCCCAGGCTGGAGTGCAATGGCACGATCTCGGCTCACTGCAACCTCTGCCTTCCGGGTTCAAGTGATTCTCTCGCCTCAGCTTCCTGAGTAGCTGGGACTACAGGTGTGCACCACCAAACCTGGCTAATTTTTGTGTTTTTAGCAGAGACAGGATTTCACCATGTTGGTCAGGCTGACCTCATGGTGTAGAGACGGGATTTCGCCTCAAACTCCTGACCTCATGATCCGCCTGCCTTGGCCTCCCAAAATGCTGGGAGCCACTGTGCCCGGCCTATGTCTAACATTTCATATCATTTTGTCTGCTATCACGTAAGCCTATATCATTATCCCTGAGCAAATAATAACAGCTAACACTTATTAGATGTTTATTGTATACAGGCAGTTTATATGCAATTTCACTTTATCCTCTTAACAGTTCTATGAGGTAGGAATTATTATGAATACCAATCTTCAGGAAAGGTTTACAAAATGCACATGCCTCATGGAAGTGATAAGTCGGGAAATGAAGGGCAGTATATTCCGTTTGGGTAAATATAGATTGGAGAAAACACAGGGGAGATTAAAAAAAAATTGCAAGCAGGAAGAGATGTCACAGTGGGAGAAATATCAAACTACCCTAAGAATCTCCAAGAAATTCTGGATGAAATACTGTGTTTCCTTTCTTGAAAAGGACATGTGCTTAATTTTTGCTGGATAGAGTGGCTCAAGTAGACTGAAATACTTGAACACATTCAGGCAACTAATATCTGAAGGCTGTACAGCAAGATCAATGGACTAGTTCAAAGGATATGATATATATAATAAATGACTTATTTTTCTTTTCTGTATTCTATGGCTCCTATTAGTATTTTGGCCAGTGCAGATTGAGACATTTATACGTCTCATTTTTTCCCAATTCTGAGAATACTTTTTGTGTTTTTTTACAGTAGAGAGATTTGAATCCATTAGAATTTTTAAAATCCAGAACAAATTTTGATAAGGTTTTTCCAATTAAATGTTGTTGTGCAAGGGGCCGAGTGTGGTGACTCATGCCTGTAATACCAGCACTTTGGGAAGCCAAGGCAGGTGGATCATTTGAGGTCAGGAGTTTGAGACCACCTTGGTCACATTGTGAGACACTGTCTCTACTAAAAATACAAAAACTAGCTGGGTGTGGTGTCACACACCTGTGATCTCATCTACTCAGGAGGCTGAGGTAGGCGAATCAGTTAAACATGGGAGGTGGAGGTTGCAGTGAGCCAAGGTTGCAGTGAGCCGAGATTACACCACTGTACTCTAGCTTGGGTGACAGAGTAAGACTCTGTCTCAAAAACAAGAACAACAACAACAAAAACTTTATTACAGGGTACACAGTCTCCACAGAGACAGTTTTTTCTCTAAAAACACATTGCATATTTGTTGTAATATATTATTTTACATTAAATTCTAATTCTAGATACTTAAGGGAACCTCCAGGGAAGTGAGTTGATTGTCATGTTTAACCAAACACCAATGTTTATATAATATGTGGATGAAAAAAAAACTATTAGTAGGTATTAGCTGAGTTTATTATTATTAGTTTATATAATATGCTGTTAAAAAAACTATTAATAGGTAAGAGTTGAGCAGATTAAATTGAAGGAGTGAGAGCTGTTTATTAGTGACTGGGTTGAGATAACCAGAAATAGTGAACATGAGCTGAGTTGCACTGGCCTCCCATTCCCTCTCCTTTGTCTTCATTCCCTTTTATCTTGCAGGGTTTGAGAGTATGGTGCTATGGTGCTCCAAAAGAACATCCAACCCCCTGAGAAACCTGTAGGGGAAATGTAACCCCCTTCAGTTCTTAGCTGGACCAGATTCCTATCACAAAAGGCAGATTAATAAGATCAAAACAAATGGAAGTATATTAACATATATATTTCATATATACATAGGAGACATCCACAGAATAAGTAATTTTCAAAGAGGCAGCTTTGAATTCCAGCTTATATAGCAAATTCAACAAAGAACAGTAAACTTGTAGATAAATGACAAAACAAAGGAAAAGGACTTTGAGTTTCTTGGGGCAACAACTGGTGGGAAGGCAAGTAATGAGCAGATAAAAGTTAGTAAAGCTTGTTAATACAGATGTGTCTTGAGCGATCTCCAAGCCCACAAAGGTCCATAGTTGTCTTCAGTGATTAATCTTATTCTTCCTGGGAGAAGAGGGGAAAGGATACCTTTCGTGTTTGTAAATGTGTGTCATGCTTTTAGACAAATAGAAGGAGAGCGGAGAGCTTTCCTGCATCTGCTGCTTTTTGTCTTCCGCTCACCTATTCTTCATATTTTAGGGTGGCCCATTCTGGCTCCCCACAAACCCCAGGCAGGGACCTTTCTGGGCCTCAGTGGTTCACATCTTCTACAGCAGCTGTTAGGCCCTTCATATGCAGCTATAAGGACTTCCTCTCCAAGCCTAAATTTGAAGGAGAAGAAATGATAACACCAACTTTGAGGCAGATTCAGAATGAGCTCTTGCAATCTTTATCCAGATCTTTGTCTCTTACAAATAAACACAGTCTTACTTAAATTTCCCTGCACACTTTTGAGAAATATTAAGAATAGTTGAAGAAAGAAAACCATGTCAAGGATCCTGTGTTCTAATTAATTTTGCCATCAGATCTCTTAAAATTAGAGGGCGGGCTAAATTGGTTGTGGTGAAAAATTACTTAAAACTTTCTAATCCATTGCATAGTTATACCCTTAGAAAATATACCAAAATGAATTGCTATAAGAATAAAGTAAAATAGGACAATAAAATATAATTCCAATTTTTTATTAGTATACTCAATAGCATAAAATTACTAAATTGTTTAAATATTACTAAGCATTTACTTTCAATTTTTGTACTTATTTTGTAGTGTCCAATGACCAGTCCTACTCCATAGATTTCAGTTTGTATAACACTACTTTGGTGTCTTGATTAGAACATTAATTTTATGAATATGAGAAAGCTACTGATTGTTTTAATTAAGAAACTTTTGTGGTTTTTTTTGTTTTTGTTTTGCAGCAGGAAATGATTCTTACAGAAATCTCTCACCCTCTTTATGACCTTCTACTTAACATTAGAGGTTAAAAAGCTTGGGGTTGGGAAGAGGAGAACTATGTGAATAAATTCAGCTGATATAACACACATTTTAAAAGTATCAATTTAAAGTTGTTTTGATTCCAAGAGTATTTCCTTGGCCCATCTCAGAAGTAGTAGTATCATCTCATTGTCAACCAATCCTTATTTTCCCTATACTTAGAGTAATGTAAGCTAAGCCAGTAGCAATAACAATTAGGTTCAGATTTTTTCCAGAAGTGTGCAACGTTATGTATACTGGAACAACAAAAAAAATTGAGAACCTTGAACATATGTAGTGGATTAACACTTTGGATTATGAAGACAGAGTAGCTGGGTTCAAATTCTGACCCCATTAGCAATTAGCTATGTGTCCTTGGGTAATTTACTTAATATCTTTGTACCAAAGTTCATTTATCTGTAAAGTGGAAATATATAGAATGTTTACCATATAACCCTCATAGAATTATGACAAAGGTTAAATGAAATGCTTTTGTTTTTGGCACCTTAGCTACCTAAGTATTACATATTATTATTGTTTGGACGTTTATATTAGGCTCTAGACTAAAGCATACTTTCAAGATTGGTTTGATGACTAGGACTCAAGAAATTTAAACTTTGGTTTCTGGTTCCAATCAAAATGGGATAAACACATTCCACCCTGTCTCTTCCCCCAGATGCAACTGAAAGCCCTACACATACTGTATAGGGTGGCTAAGGATACAGAACATTAAATAGTAGCAGGCCTACTGGATAAAGAAACCAGAACTTGAATCATCACCAAATCAGCAATGAATTGCTTATTCTAATTATTTAGCGTCTCCTGGGAATGAACTCAAAGGCAGCCTAAAATGTGGGAGTGCCCATTGAATGTGAGCAGGAAAACCTCCAAGAGAAACTCTGTTTCTTGACTAAGGAGCAGAGAGGAGGCTTACTGGGGTTAGAGAGAGTGAGGAAATCCCCTGTTGTCATTTTTCCCCCTTTCCTGTTGTTTCTCACCCGAGCCACCCAGGCAACCCGGAAACAGCTGTGACAGCTGTGGCAGTGACAGGCAGTCACTTACAACTCCAAATGAGGGAACCCTTTTCTTTGGCCAGAGGAACTGTGGTCCCGAAAGTATGAAAGGCCATTGTTTCTTTTTCTCTATTTATCTTGCTGGTTGGTCTGGGAGAAATTCAGAGCCATAGTAATTATGAAGCAGAGCAGAGAATCTGAAGCCCTGGCTTTCTAGCCAGAAGACCACAAAAGGGATTTCTGAAAACCAGAATGTATCAGGAAGATCACAGAGAGGAGCGGGCACAAGAAAGTAACTCCAGAAAGTTGTGTATACACTTTTGGGCTCTGTCAAAGTTTATAATACCTAGATCTGATTCTACTCAGCTTACCAAAGCCTTTGAGAACTGGATTATAGGGTAAACCATTTAGGTCCTAAACTGCCACTGGGTAGTGCACACAAAAGACAGGTCCAAATAGCACTGCAAAGATTTTGAAAACAACTGATTTCAGCCCACAGAAGGCAAGTAGAAATTTGCAGCCTGAATTTAACAGGATCAGTTAAGGACTACTAAAATTAAGAAACAAATAAAGCAATCAATATTCTCCATAGGATTTAAACAAGACAAGAAATATAATACTTGAAATATTCAGGATAAAAATCCAAAAGTTATTCAACATACAGAGAAATAAGGAAATATCAACATCACACAAGAAAAATGACAATCAATAGATGTCAGTCCTGAGTGGCGCATATGTGGGAATTAACAGATAATGACTTTAAAGCAGCTATTTTAACTGCACTCTGAGATAATGCCAAATACTTTTGAAACAAATGGAAAGTTAGAAAGTTTCAGCAGAATGATAGAAAACATAAAAATGGAACCAAAAGTAAACTATAGAACTGAAAAATGACAATAAATAAAAACTCACCTGATGGATTCAAGAACAGAATGGGGGTGGCCGGGCACAGTGGCTCACACCTGTAATCCCAGCACTTTGGGAGGCCGAGGTGGATGGATCATGAGGTCAGGAGATCGCAAGCATCCTGGCCATTATGGTGAAACTGCATCTCTACTAAACATACCAAAATTAGCTGCGTGTGGTGGCATGCATCTGTAATCCCAGCTACTCAAAGGCTGAGGCAGGAGAATCGCTTGGGTAACACAGCAAGACTCCATCTCAAACAAACAAACAACACAGAAGGTTAATAGAAAGACTATGTTTCAGAGAAACATGATAAAGTAGACAAATTCCTCCTTTGAACTCTTAAAATATGTATGATGATTGAAAACAATTATTATAATAATATAATGTAGTTTTCAATATATGTACATATAATGCCTACTAAAACCACCACATAAAGTAGTAATAATTATATTAAATTTAAATGATCTGAACATAAGAATTAAAAATATATCTTTATAGTAGACAGAAGAAAAAAATCCAAGACCTACTTCTTTACAAGAAATTCATTTTATATAATAATTTATGTGGGTTTAAAATTTTAAAAATGGAAAAATAATACTATGCAAATGTGAACCACAATAATGTAAAAAAACTGAACAACATCATCAATCAACTAGATTTAGTTGACATATGTAGAGCACTCCACCCAACAAAAGTAAATATACTTTTCAAATACACATGAAACATTCTCAAGGTCAGTCATATTCTTGGTCATAAATAAATACTAACAAATTCAAGAGATTTAAAATCATAAAAGTATATTGCCTAATCATAATGGAATGACACTAGAAATCCATAACAGGTAACAAGAAAATCATCAAATACTTGGAAAGTAAAGAATATACTTCTAAAAAATTAACAGGTCCAAAAGAAAGACTTAAGAACAGTTCAAAAATGTTTCGAACACAAAAAAATTAAAATGCAACATACTAAAATTTGAGACACATCGCTAAAGCAGTGCTTAGAGGGAAATTTATAGCATTAAAATGCTATATTAAAAACAAAAGTTTCAAATCAAAAATGTAAGACCCACTATGAGAACATAGAAAAAGAATAACAAATAATCTTAAAACAAGCAAACAAAAGGAAATAATAAAGCTTGACCAACAAAATTTAAAACAGTCTGGGTGAGGTGGCTCACGCCTGTAATCCTAGCACTTTGTGAAGCTGAAGTGGATGGATCACCTGAGGTCAGGAGTTCGAGACCAGCCTGGCCAACATGGTGAAACCCTGTCACTACTAAAGACACAAAAATGAACTGTGCATGGTGGTGCGCATGTGTAATCCCAGCTATTCAGTAGGCTGAGGCAGGAGAATTGCTTGAAGCTGGGAGGTGGAGGTTGCAGTGAGTTGAGATGCGCCACTGCACTCCAGCCAAGTGACAGAGTGAGACTCCATCTCTCTCTCTCTCTCTCTTTCTCTCACACACACACACACACACACACACAGAGAGAGAGAGAGAGAGAGAGAGAGAGAGAGAGACAGAGAGAGAATTTTAAACAAAAGTAGTAGAAAAAATCAATTAAATTAAGCATTGGTTCTTTGAAAAGATCAATGAAATTGATAAATGTCTAGACTAACAAAGTAAATGGAGAGAAGACACACATTCACAAAATCAATAGTGAAAAACAGAAAATCATTGCAGACTCCTCATATTAAAAACATAACAAGGGAAAAATACAGATCAATTTGTGTGCATGAATTTAATAACTTAGATAAAATTATCCAAGAAATAAATGCATAAAATTGAAAAGAAAGAAAGTTGACTATACATGCCCATGACTGTCTGTGTAAAGTATTCTAAGGAACAAACAAAAAGCTCCAAGAACTTGTAAGTGCAAAAGAGTTGAACAGACACCTCACAAAAGGAGATGTACTGATTAAAAACAAACACATGAAAGATATCGAGCATTGTTAGCCATTACGGAAATGCAAGTGAGAGTCACATACCACTGCACACTGATTAGAAGAGTTAAAATAACAATTTTTTAAGTGGCAATACCAAATGCTAGTGAGAATGCAGAAAAACTGGGACTTTCAGAAATTGCTGATGAGAATTCCAGATGATGTAGCACTCTGAAAAATGGCTTGTTAGTTTCTCATAAAGTTAACATGCACTTACCATACAATAATCCAGCAATCCTGCTCATGAGTATTTAACCTAGGGAAATGATACTTGCCACACAAAAATTTGTATACAAATATATATAGCGGCTCTATTAATAATCCAAATTAGAAATAACCTAAATGTCTTCTAATAGGTTAATGGACAAACAAACTGGATACATCCATACAAGGGCATACTTCTCGACAATAAAATAAATGTACTATTGATTCATACACAACACAGGTAGATCTGAAAGGCATTATGCCGAAAGAAGCAAACCTCTAAAGGTTATATACTCTGTGATTCCATTTATATGAGATTCTGAAAAAAGTAACATAGTAGGGATGTAGGGCAGTTCAGTGTTTTTCAGAAGTAAATAAGGGAAAATATTTGGTAACTAAGGAGTAGTACAAAGATTTTTAGAATGATAGGACTGTTCTGTATCCTGAATGTGGTGGTAGTTATACTAAATGTGTTAAAACTCATAAAAATGTATACCAAAAGAGAATAATTTT
The DNA here is from genome assembly GCA_963573385.1 of Cacajao melanocephalus. Taxonomy (NCBI): domain Eukaryota; kingdom Metazoa; phylum Chordata; class Mammalia; order Primates; family Pitheciidae; genus Cacajao; species Cacajao melanocephalus. Next base: position 55,726 of record CAUYLG010034207.1, read on the forward strand.
ACTGAAAATTTTAAAATAATAATAACAGGAATACTGTATTCATTCATAATTTAATGTTCAACATTGAAAGCAAACTGTGGCCATTTCATTTATCAAATTCCCTTGTTTAGAGATCTAAGAAATTGTATTTTATTGCAGTATTCATAAGATTAATGAGATAATGTTTGTGAAATGTTTTGAGCTCCTTAAAAGGAAGTTTCTATGCAAATCTATAGTGTTGTTATCATTACCCAGGCACGATTTTTTTCTTTTGCTTATATGGTGAAGCTTATGATCATCTTCATTTTTCACATTATTTTTAATGAATTGTAACAATAAAGTGTGGTAGCCAAGATATAAAATGAAACTCATGTGTTAATGAGGCTAAAACTTTGTAATTAGAATTTGAAATATCAGTCTGTCTAAAGATAATTGGCTGTAATGATTATTTCTCTATGTACACAAGCTACAATTTTATGAAGTCCAAATGTGGCTTATTCTGCACAGATTTGGCTAGAGCATGCTTCAAGTTAGTATCTCCTTTGAGATGTTCTTAGCTTTTCTGGGTTTCTGAATGAAGGAATCAGGTAGAAGGAAGAAATGAAAGTCTCATAATAAAAGAGGGCACTATCTTCAAAAGAAAGTAATAAAATTACAGTCAGTTTAATTTGAACTCTGCTTCTATTACTCTTTTTATCTCATTTAATCTATTTATAAACATGGGCACAAGTTAACAATATTATTTAAATTCATGGGCCCCAAACCAAAATTGTATAGCCTTTTTGTTAATTACAAAATTAAAAAAAAATCCACAATTCCTCTCGTCAAAGATCTCCAATATTTATTTTGGAACTAAGTGTGAATGGTTCTTTCAGATATTTGAGTCCTTTGATAATCTATCTCTTTTTAACCTGGACAATGTTATTTCCTGAATCTACCTCTATAGGAATCCTGTATTTCATTAGGACATTTTCCCCATGCATGTCAGGTTCATTCTTCCCTCTATGTATTCATTTAAGTAATGCTCCTGCGTCTCTGCCTCAATCCAGAGGTGCAAAAATACCTGCAAAAACTCCAGTTTGTTAGAGATTTTTATATGAGACCTACATATACGAGTCACACTCAGCAATTCCTATCTCTGGGGATTCCTGTCTCTGGGAAGCTGGTAGAATCCTGTCTTGGGAAGCTAGTGGAATCCAGTAGTCAACCAATACTAGATATCATCTACCTTCAAGTGTAGAGACAACATTATGAGGAGAAAATAAAAATAATCCATTTGAAGTTCCTTGATAATTGAGATCACTCAGTGCTTAAAATTCAAATAAAGCTCAACCTCTGTTCTCTGAGCAAGCAAAGTTCAATATCTCAAAAAGAAAAGACTCAGGCTAAGCATGGTGGCTCACACCTGTAATCCCAGCACTTTAGGAGGCCAAGGTGGGTGGATGGCTTGAGCTCAGGGGTTTGAGTCCAGCCTGCGCAACACGACAAAAACCTGTCTCTACAAAAATTAGCTAGGTGAGGTAGTGTGCACCCATGGTCCAGGCTACTTGGGAGGCTGAGGTGAGAGAAAATAAATGAGGGGGCGGGGCACGTGAAGACAGAGTCTTGCCCTGTCATGTAGGCATGGAGCTCACTGATGAGATCATAGCCCACTGCAACCTCAAACTCCTAGAATTGAGGGATCCTCCCCCTCTGAATCCTGAATAGCTGTGGTCTGCAGGTGCACACCCCTGCACCTAGCAACTTTTTAAAAAAAATTTTATAGAGTGGTTTTGCTATGTTGCGCAGGCTTGTCTCAAACTCCTGGGCTCAAAATAATTCTTCTGCCTCAGCTTCTCAAAGTGCTGGGATTACAGGTATGAGCTAACCTGCCCAGCCAGTATATTCTTGAAAACCACATAAGACATGAAGATTCTTCCATTCCCATAAAAAATCTTAATTCTATATCTTACTATTTCACTTAAGGCACAGCAATAAATTTACAAAAAATGTTCACACTTTGCAGCAGAGTAGCTGGTAGTCCATATTCACTTAAAGAAACTATTTTCAGAAGTTCCCAAACACAATCTATGATACAAAAGAGGTCCACATAAGGATATGACCATTTCCTTTTTCAAAATAACATTTGTCTTAGAGAATTAGAAAACATAATGAAAATTGACAGTATTATCCAGCAATCCCACTTCTGGGTATATATCCAGAGGAATTCAAAGTGGTATTGAAGGCTGGGCGCGGTGGCTCACGCCTGTAATCCCAGCACTTTGGGAGGCCGAGGCGGGTGGATCACGAGGTCAAGAGATCGAGATCATCCTGGCCAACATAGTGAAACCCCATCTCTACTAAAAATACAAAAAAAATTAGCTGAGTGTGGTGGCACATGCCTGTAGTCCCAGCTACTAGGGAGGTTGAGGCAGGATAATTGCTTAAACCCTGGAGGCAGAGGTTGCAGTGAGCCGAGGTTGCGCCACTGCACTCCAGCCTGGCACCTGGTGATGGAGTGAGACTCTGTCTCAAAAAAAAAAAAAAAGAAAGAAAGAAAGAAAGAAAGAAAGAAAGTGGTATTGAAGAAATATCTGTACTCCCATGTTCATTTCAGCATTATTCACAATAGCCAAGATAGGAAAGCAATATTAGTATTCATCAACAGATGAATGGACGAAGAAAAAGCAGTACATATACATGATGAGATACTACATAGCTTGAGAAAAGAAGAAAATTCTGTCATTTATGACCAAATGGATAGAACTGGAGAATATTATGCAAAGTGAAATGAGTCAGGCACAGGAAGGCAAATACTGTATGATCTCACTTATATGTGAAATCTAAAAACTAAGTGTCACAGAAACTGAGAGAAAGGTGGTTACCAGAGGCTGAGGTGGCAAATTGAGGGATGGGGAAAGTGGAGATGTTGATGAAAGTTTACAAAGTTTCAGCCAGACTAGAGGAATATGTTTTAGTGATCTGTTGCATTTCATGGTGACCACAGTTAATAATAATTTGTTGTATATTTCAAAATCGATAAAAAATTACATTCTTAACATTCTTACCATTAAAAAGAAAGATACATTGGTGAGGTGGTGAGTGTGTTAATTAATTTGATTTCATCTTACTATCATGTACACATAGATAAAAACATCACGTTGTTTTCCCTAAATATATATAATTATTATTTGTCAATTGAAAATTGATAAATTTATTTTAAAACAGAGTTGATAAAATGTATGCATTATTGATACATTGCAATTGCATTGCAGATATTGTCATTGCAGTTCTGGTCTTGAGTAGAATAAGGCTCAGTGAGTTTAGTTTGTCTAATTTCATACAAGTCTTGAAGTTAGGACTTAGACCCATCCAAATTAAACCATGGCTTTCACAAAGATGTATAAATTAAAACATACGTTAGAAGACATCTTGTTCAGATTCTTGTCTTGATATCAAAATGGGAAATGACCTCAACGAGGTGAAAATTATATCAATGCCCTGACATTGATATTTATGGTCCAGAAATCCACGGGATACCTGGAGTTTTTATTGCTATAGTTCCACATTTTCAGGTATCTTTACAGCAGTGCCCCACTCCTGGTATCAATTACTGTATTAGTCTGTTATCACACTGCTAATAAAGACATACCCAAGAGTCAGTAATTTATAAAGGAAAGAGGTTTAATTGGCTTACAGTTCAATGTGGTTGGGGAGGCCTCATAATTATGGTTGAAGGAGAAGGAGGATCGACTCATGTCTTACATTGTGGCAGGCAAGAGAGCATGTGCAGAGGAACTCCCCTTTATAAAACCATCAGATATCATGAGGCTTATTCACTATCATGAGAACAGCATGAGAAAGACCTAACCCCATAATTCGATTATCTCCCACTGGGTCCCTCCCATGACGTGTTGGAATTATGAGACCTATAACTTGTGTTTAAAAGGGAAGCAGAGTATAAAGTTCAGAAAGTTTGCAGATGGAGAGTTTAGAAAATTTGCAGATGGAAATTCAGGGTAAGTTTTGGGCGGGAACACAGCCAAACCATATCATTTCACCCATGATCCTTCCCAAATCTCATGTTCTCAGATTTCAAAACCTATTATGCCTTCCCAACAGTCTCCCAAAGTCTTAACTCATTTCAACACTAACTCAAAAGTTCATGGTTCAAATCTTATCTGAAACAAGGCAAGTTCCTTCCATCTATGAGCCTGTAAAATCAAAAGCAAGTTAGTTAGTTCCTATATACAATGAGGGTTTAGGCATTGGATAAATACACCTGTTCCAAATGGGAGAAATTGGACAAAATGAAGGGTCTATAGGACCAATGCAAGTCCAAAATCCAGCGAGGCAGACAAATCTTAAAGCTCCAAAACAATCTCCTTTGATTCCATGTCTTATGTCCAGGTCATACTGATGTAAGAGGTAGGTTCCCATGATCTTGGACATCTCTGCCCCTGTGCTTTGCATGGTAGAGTCTGCCCCTGACCAGCTACTTTCTGCAGCTTTTCCACCACACAGTGCAAACTGTCAGTGAATCTACCATTACGGTGTCTGGAGGACAGTGGCTCTCCTCCCACAGCTCCATCGGCAGTGCTCCAGTGGGGACTTTGTATGGGGGCTCCAAGCTCACATTTCCCTTCTGCACTGCCCTAGCAGAGGTTCTCCATGAGGGCTACACTCCTGTAGCAAACTTCTGCGTGGACATACAGGCATTTCCATACATCCTCTGAAATATATGCAGAGGTTCCCAAACCTCAATTCTTTACATCTGTTCATCCACAGGCTCAACACCACATGGAAGCTGCCAAAACTGGAGCTCGAACCATCCAAAGCCACAGCCCAAACTGTATTTTGGTTCCTTTTAGCCACAGCTAAAGCAGCTGTGGTGCAGGACGCTAAGTCCTTAGGCTGCACAGACCAGGGGTCCCTGGGCCTGGCCAACAAAACCATTTTTTCCTCCTAGGTCTCTAGGCCTATGATCCTAGGGATGCCAGGAAGGTCTCTGATATAGCCTGGAGATATTTTCTCCATTGTCTTGGTGATTAACATTTTGCTCCTCATGACTTATGCAATTTTCCTCAGCCAGCTTGAATTTCTACTTAGAAAATAGCTTTGCCTTTTCTATCACGTTGTCAGGATGTGAATTTTTCAAACTTTTATGCTGTGCTTTCCTTTTAAACATAAGTTCCAATCTCAAACCACATCTTTGTGAATACATAAAACCAAATGCTTTTAACATCACCCAAGTGACATCTTGAATGCTTAGGTACTTACAAATTTCTTCTGTCCGATACCCGCAATCGTCACTCTCAAGTTCAAAGTTCTGCAGATCTCTAGGACAGGAACAAAATGCTGCTAGTCTTTTTGCTAAAACACAGCAAGAGTTAAGTTTATTCCTGTTCCCAACAAGTTTCTCATCTCCGTCTGAGATGGGCAGCATTTGTTTAAAGCCATTCAACAAGTCTCTATGAAGTTTCAAACTTTTCCCCATCTTCTTGTCTTCTGAGCCCTCCAAACTGTTTCAACCTCTGCTTGTTACCCAGTTCCAAAGTTGCTTCCACATTTTTGAGTATCTTTACAGCAGTGCCCTACTCCCAGTACCAATTTACTGTATTAGTCTGTTCTCATGCTGCTAATAAAGACATAACTGAGACTGGGTAATTCATAAAGAAAAGAGTTTTAATTGACTCACAGTTCCACATGGCTGGGGAGTCCTCACAATCATGACAGAAGGTGAAGGAAGAGCAAAGTTATGTCTTACATGGTGGCAGGCAAAAGAGCATGCACAGGGAATCTCCCCTTTATAAAACCATCAGATCTTGTGAGACTTATTAAGTATTGGGGAACAGCATGGGAAAGACCTGCCCTTATGATTCCTAGGTCCCTCCCATGACCCATGGGAATTATGGGAGCAAAGTTCAAAATGAGATTTGGCTGGGGACACAGCCAGGCCATATTAGTATTTTATTAATTTTTGTACCCCACAGTTTTTGTAACATGAAGACATTTTCATTTATCTTGTAAACAAATGTAAGCAAAGTCTTTGAAATTTTGGACTATATGAGTATAATGATGAAAGCAATTTTGGGGGAAGACAAATCTGGCAGTGGAATATAGAGTGTATTAGAGAAAGAAGAGCCTGAAAGGTTACACTTAGAAGTCTGTAGTATAGCTGATTTGAGGCTAAAATAATAAGTGTGATTTTAGATCTGTTGAATTTAAAATCATGGTGGGACCTTTAGATAAAAAATGTTCTATCAATTCATGAGAGATGAAATTGGATTGTAGATAGTTTTGGGAGTGCTAGTGAAGGCAATAGCTGAGTTCATGGAAATAAAGCATATCAGAGGGAGAAAATACTGAGAGACAAAATAAGAAAACATTGGGGACCACATACAGAGGTAAGGGGTGAGGAGTAGATTAGTGTTTGTTGAGCTGCAATATATGCCAGCATTTTCACAAAGAAATTTCAATATGTGCCTACTTAGTTATCCCAACTGCATTGTAAAATATACATTATCATAGTCCTACTCTTGAGTAGAATAAGGCTCAGAGACTTTACAGTACTTTGCCTAAGGTCACACAAGTCTTGGAGTTAGGATTTAGATCCACACCTGTTAAGCTTCAAAGTTTATGCCCTTTTCATTACCTCATCAAAACAGGTGGAGGGAGGATATCAGATAAGGAAGCCCATGGGGAACATCGGAAGTAACCAAATCAGTATTTCTATTATATTCTCAGCACATAAAAAGTGGTCAAAAATATTTGTTGAATGACTAAATAATAATAAATTTCACTTATTGAAGATGAAATTTCACTTATTGATGCCATGGGACAAATATTTACTGTTTTAGATGCATTATTCCATTTAATATCTTAAACAGCCCAAAAAAGACATGAGTATACATACAATGTTTTCATTATCGCCCAGAATTCAAGCCAACTTTTGTCTGTCTACACATTTGGGTTTTTAACCGTTATACTATATTGAGATAATTGACTAATATTAAGTTTGAGGCCATTGATATTCTTACGAGAAGAGATTATTGGTGATAAAAATTAGGATTTTAAATCTGTAGAACAAATTTATGACATGAATGTGACACAAAATTACCTATGGAACAAACCCTCATAGGTATCCCCAAACTTGTAAAAGTTAAAAAAATAGGATTTCATTCTATAGGATATACACACGAAAGCAAGGAGAAAAAAATGTAAGAAATTTGGTAGAGAAAGAAAATATAGATATTTCTACTAGAAGGATAAAGAAGATCCTAGTTGACACATTGTGTGTGTGTGTCTGTGTGTCTGTGTGTTTTGTTGAAGATGGGAGACTGAGCTTACAAAAATCAAACAAAAATTTGTTGGTAGAAACCAAACACAGCAAGAACAATTGGTGACTGTGGTGGTGGGGTCTGTTTCAATGGAGGTAGGAAAGCATATGGAAAAGAGTTAATTAGAAGGTTTATTCAAATTAAACAAATAAAATCAAAAACAGTTCTTTCAATGAACATGCAAGAAAAGTTTAAAGTGAGTTAAAAAAGAAACAACTCAAACCAGAAGGACAAAGGAACAAAGGAGCTCACAATGCTAAGAAAATTATGTAGAATAGTTATCCCTGGTGCTACATTTTTGTATATGGAAAAACAATTTGGCAAGTTCTACTCAAGTGGCATGCTGGTGTTAGCTGAGATTAGCTCTTAGGGTTCAAAGGTTTATGTGGGCCACATCTATACCCATTCATATTTTGTTAAAGAGAGAGAGAATGCTTTTACCCACTTGCGTACAGGGAGTCATAATGTTCAGACACTCAGAGCCCAAAAGAGGGAGAAATGGATTAAATGTAATTTTTAAATTAGCTGTTTGACTCTCAAGAGAATTAACATTTAATAACCTAATAGTTTAATAGCTCATCATGAGAAATGTGAAAACAAGAGAAAACTTGGAATTCTCTGAGTATTTTCTAACTCATTTTGTACTTTTATTTATAATAGATTATACAAACTTTGTCATGTCCTATGAATATTCTTAAAGTTAATTTAGTATTACAATCTCTGGGGACTTCTAGAATAGCAACATGAAACCCTCAGCAAATCCTTTCCCAAAGGGCAATGATATAACTGGAAAAATTGTTAAAATCAACAATTTTAGAACTTAAGAAATTAGCCAAGAGCAGACCTCAAATTGCTAAGCATTTATTCGAGAAAAACTACTAAGTATAAATAAGGGGAGTCTATGGCCTTTTAGCTTGCTCCCATTCTCCTCTATTCTCTGCCTTCTGAAAAGGTAGTTCTATTATGGCGAGGCAGGCTGGGAAAAACAGGAACTTCGCTAATGGAGGGGACTGACAATAGCAATGTTGTTGTAAACAATCATGGAAGGACAATGTTGAAGCTCTCCTTAGGTTAGAATACTGATTGGGGAAATGAAAAGACTAATAAAATAATCAGAAATTTAATAGAAAGATACAGAGAAAGTTTCTACATATCCCTGGTGGCTGAAAGACTACATGTATTTACAAGGCTCCATACACACTCAGAAGAGACTGAAGCAGGCTTTAGGCATCTACTTTTCCCTGACTGAATGTAAGGTCTTGCACACACAGCAAGTAAAGAGAAGCTGGGGGAAACTTATTAACTGTTTGGACTTAACCCATGCTTAGATACATCAGAAAAGGGTAGAAGCTTTATTGGCTCAAGGTACTTAAACATAATGTCTGAACTATTATTTTTTGATCACTAAGCTATTCTGTTATAGAGGTGGCTCTTAGGAAGCCAGACTTAAAATACAAACAACACAATGAAACATTTAAAAAAAACAAACAAACAAACAACAACAACAAACACCCACCAGAGCAATCAGCAGCTGCATACTATGGGGAAGATAGAATCTAGATAATTAATTTTGGAAAGTTACTAAACAAACAAATAGAAGCAGCAACAGCTACTGGGGGGATGGATCACAATTAAAAGTTGCTATAATACATTAGTTAAAATATCAATTTTTCAACAAGACATGACAAAGAAATAGCAAAGTGTGATGCATACATCATACTTTGGGGATTTCAACGGAAATTGTCTCTGATGAGGTGGAAAGAGAGGGAAAAGGCCTAAATGTTGGACTTAATAGACAAAGACTTCAGAGCAGCTATTATAAATATGCTTTAAAAACACAGGAGAACCACATTTAGAAAATGAAAGTTAAATATAACAGTGATTTAGTCAGCAAAAAATATTTTTTAAAAAAGAGAAGTATATTTCGTAATAAAATAGAAACAAAGGAAGAAAAATATCACCAGAGGTACTTAACAGCAGATTTGTTCTAGAAGAAGGAAGAACCAATGAAGCTGAAGATATATCAATATAGATTATCCAATCTGAAGAACAGAAAGAAAAAGAATGAAGCAAAATGAATTGAGCCTCAGAAACTTTTGGCACTCATGAAAGCACACAAGTTAAATGTAATGGGAGTCCCAGACAGAAAAGATGAAAAGGGAGAGAAAAGTCTTTGAAGAAATAATGGCCTAATTTTTCTCAGATTGGATGGAAAACTATTATTTACGCATCCAAGAACTGCAACAAACCCAAGTAGGCTAATCAAAAAAAAAAAAAAAAGAAAAGAAAAAAGAAAAAGAAAACAAACAGAAAACAACACCTAGACACATCATAAACTGTTGCAAGACAAAGGGAACATACTGAAAGCAGTGAAAAAAGCAATTTATCACATGTAAGGAAACCACCATTAAGATTAAAGATGATTTTTCATGAGAGATAATAGAAGTTTAAAGGTGGTGGGATGACATATTTAAAATACTGAAGGGAAAAAAAAAATCTGTCAACCAATAATTTTATACCCAGCAAAACTTCAATTCAAAAACAGAGGTGAAATAAAAACATTGCCAGATATAAAAAGACTGAGGGAATTTGTTGCTAGCAGACCTGCCTCAAGGAAACACTGAAGAAAGATATTCAGGCAGAATAGAAATGACACTCAAAAGATAATACCTTGATTCACATGAAAAAATAAAGAACAATGGAAAAGGTAAGTAAATGTAAAGGAAAAAATATTTTTGTCTTTTCTTAACTGATTTAAAGAATAATTGCATAAAACAATATTGCAAAATGGTTTCAACACATAAAACTAATATATATGACAATAATATCACAAAGAAGGGTGGAGGGAATGGAGTGATATTGGAGCAAAGTTTGTATATTTCACTGGAATTAAGTTAGTGTTAATTTGAAGTAGATAGTGATAAGTAAACATGCATATTATAATCTCTAGAGGAATCATCAAGAAAATAAAATAGTAAAAATTCAACAAAGAAATTAAAATGTTTCACTAAAAATATGTATCTAGCACAAAAGAGGCAATTAAAGAGGAACATGGGAACAAAAAGGACAGGAGACCTAGGGCAAACAAATGGCAAAAGGATTAATAGGCATTAACACAGTAGAGGGAGTGGGGCAGAGAGAACAGTGCTTCAGGCAATGCGGGAAGATTGGAGATGAAAGAGTGTACTGTCTTTTGGCAATTAAAGATAGCAGACCCTTCTCCATGGGCCTTAATGTGTCTTCAGATGAACTAGTATTTGGTTCCTTAAAATAGGTCTAAACAAAAGGTATGCAAAATGTAATTACTTTATGAAGGTCGTCAGACTGAATATTGATTGGAAAATGAAGAGAGGAGGGGACAGACGGTTTTCTTATTTTAATCACTATACTTATTATATACATTCAATAAAGCGGCTGACCATATATTTCTCAAAATTGTCTCCATCAGAGTGGGTATTCACTTAACTCAAAGATTACTTCTCCCTTAAGGATAATTAACATATAAAAAGCATCACTGATGAAAACATTTCTCTCAGGGCTGTCCGCTTGCTCAGGCCAAAAGCAAGAACAGTGGTAGTTTGCTCTAATGGTTCTGGATACATAGGGGCTAGCAATTTTCATGGCATTTTGGGTGAGCTGACAACATTGCTTTTAAAAGAAATATATGACAATGATAGAGGACACATTCTGCTTCAAAGGAGTTTGTCACTTTTTTTACTTTTGTCATAATGATAACTTTTCTGCATCAAAAATGTTAATCTGCATCTTGCATTAAATATAAACTGCTCACCTGCCTGTGTTATTTATTATAACATACCACTGATGTGAAGTCTGAGCAAATTTATTGCTTGTATTTAACACAAAAGTGGGTGCTGATTTACTAAAATTGGAGTCTTTGCAGCATCACTAATATTGTTGGTGGCAGAAAGTAGCATGACTTTTAGTGGCCCACTTGTTCCCTTGACATCGGCACTGGCTTTCTCATTCTCAATGACAGTATCATTGTCAGTATCATTGCCATGCAGAGATTCTTTTGACATAGGTACTTTGAATGTAGCAGGAGAGTCCTGTTCACTACAAACTGCTGAAATAGTTGGTAAGGGTGCCCCCCAAAAGGCTAAAATTATGACCTTGTCATAACATTTTCTACTGTTACCTACTTAATCCTTGAAGTTATTTCTTATGTTGATATCTCTAATATTACTTCATTTGATTCTACCTCTGAAAATTCCTTTTCAATTTTCCTTATTCTCACTGATCCTTCCATATCAATAATTCTCAGGTTTGTGCCCTATGACCACTTTCCTTTCATCATATTTATTTTCCCCCAGGGATGAGTCATTCCCATCAACATATTGTGGGCTGTTGACTTTCAAATCCGTATCTTCAACTCCATATTTCTTTCGTAAACCCCTAACTCATTTCTAACTACTTTCAGAACATTTCAAACTTGAGTGCCCTACAGAAACTTCATACACAAAGGTTAAAATGTGAACTCACTCTTTCTAAATCTCTAACTTCTTCTGATTAATAGTTCCTTTCAGCTTAAAAAATGTTGGTTTCCTGGGATTTACACAGAATAAATCCCAAGTCCCCAGAATAACATACAAGGGCCTCCGGACCAAGATCATCACCCATCTCTACTGGATGGACGTCTTCAGTTCTTTCTTACCTTTATTCTTCTTCTGTAAAGAACTACTTTTGTCTGTGTAACAGCCCTTTTTGGACCTTCATCTTTGTTCATGCTGTTTTCTCCTATTTTCAGCCAGGTGTATACCTATGATTTTTTCTAGCTCTGCTCAAACATCATTATGTTGCCTTCCTCCTACATTATTAATGGTTCTCCATGATGCCTCGTACCTTTACATCTTATTTTCTAAAAGCACCAACAATTTATTATGTTTATTCATTTCTATCTAATACATTTATTTTGTGCAGGGACCATGTCTTATTCACATTACAAAATCTTAGAATCTAGCAAAGAGCTGTGTAGAACAGATGTGAAATAATTTTTTGCTGCATGAATAATCGACTTCTGTGTCGTTTTATGATGTAGAGTAATATTTGGTTACTCTTCCTAATCATCAAGGACTCTAGGATATTTTATACTATATGGATAGTATGACCATGGTTTATTTTCCTATAATCCTTTTAGGACCCCATATCAAGCAAGAAAAGTTATTGAATACATTTTATATTGCAGCTGATCAAACGTGGGCATATAAACTATATGTTATAATTTGAAAAATAAGCCTCTAATTTATATTGTGCACATACTAAGAGGGAAGAACTTTACATGCTTCCACTCCTTTTCCATTTTCCTGAAATTGCTTAGAAAAGATATCATAGGAAAGGTTCCAGTTATATTCCTAGGTTGGCAAGAGAGTCATTGTCTTACTGATTAACATTCTATTTTCAACTTGATGGCACACGTATGCTTGTGTACGCAAATTCACTTCTGGATGCATGCGCACATGCACACGCGCACACACACTCTACCCGTAAAGAAAAGCAGACTAAGGAACCTTTAATTTTTTTTACTTGTTAAATAACAAAACAGAGACTAATCATTGGAAAAATTATCTATTGTCCCCTTATTCCTCCATGCAGAAAGAGTACAGTCTTAACATACTTATCTAATATATTCTTCAACAGTTTCACAAGTCTTGTAACATTCTTCCAAACATTAATTACATTTTTTTTCTGTTATACAGCATAATACTGCCATTCTGCTACTAAGGAAAACAGCCCACATTACTCACATTATATAACTAAAATCTGTTAGGTCCAATTTCTCTTCTCCACGCTGCAGAACTTCATTTGATACACCTTTCTGTTTTGGGATTACTTTCCAGTCTTTAAGTGATTTTTTGGTTTACCTCAGAACCATCTTTAGATGATATGAAAAGAAACTAGATCTGGTATTCTAATAAATCTCTAGCTTTTACTTACTAAATCAGGAAGCTACATTAAGATGATATTTGCAATATTCCTACTTATGCCTCTAAGTACTCTGTTTGGCTTTGGTCACTTTTCACTTTGAAAGCCTTCCTTTCTATTGGAAATTAAATCATATGCAAGACTTTGAAACATACTTGTACTGCTTCAGAGTAGAGAAGGCTACATTCTAGACTATGAGCATTTCTTCCTGCTTTTTGAGCAGACATCTCCACTCTTAGCTGGCCTGAAAACCCGACTGTGAACTATGAATGAAAAGAATTCACTCAGATGGATATATATTTTGACAAGAATATTTTTTATTATTGAAAAATACACAAAGGTGAAAGGCTGCTGAGCAGCTCAGTTTCCATAGTACAACAGAGTATTATAATAAAGAGGAAATGTATCTGTTATATATGGCAGTTTACATTTCTAAGGCATTTAGGCTTAAGAGCACTAGGTTTTGCACGCCTAGGTGCATTGTCTTGAGTTTAAATATACTGAGGCACACCAGGCAGGCAAAGGATTTGAAACTATACATTAAAACTTGTTCATGCATTTGTGTCTCAGGATTTTATTCCCTTCCCCCCTTATTCATTTATTCTTTCACATGAGTTCTGGAGTTGTTCATAGAACACTGGAAATTGTCGACTCTTCAAGAGTTTGTTTACAATGACAACACCAATGGGACACATCAAACAGAACTATTCCATGGATACATTCTGTCTCTTACCAAAATGAGGCTCCAGTAAGAAAAACACTGATTTGCAAAGGCACAGTGGAGACAGGTTTAATGAATTAAATATAACATGAATCATTCACAATAACAAGTTTAGTGTTTCAGGGAACTTTTGTTAATACAACACAGTTGGTCACACAAAATACAAATGCTTCTGTTGATTTGTCTTGGCAACTCAGATACATCAACAGTGCTAACAGTTTAACAGCTTTGTTCTCATCTGACAGAAAATAATGGCAGTTCTGCAAGGCAAATGTTAAACCTGACCGTATGTATTTATTAGTTCCACAGTGTTTTGACAGATTATAGGAGATGGAACTCAGAGGATGCTGACACGCTCACCAAGGGCTTTCATTTCTGTTTCTTCAGTCTCAGGACTGTCACCGTGGCTAGCACTTGGATTGATCAGGTGTGCAGGGTACTGCAGCCCCTGCTCGCCTGCATACTGCTCCCACCTCAAGTCATCGCTTTCATGGGTGATGTAGCGCTCCCCGATTTTGCATTCCAGCTCTCGCAAATCTAACCAGGTCTGATAGTCCTGAAGAAGAAATTCCAAAATATTACCATAGAGATCATTACAACTCAACATGCTGTTTCATATGTTGTCAGTTTCCACAATCTATGAGTTACCCTTTTCCTTCCACTCTAACAGTGCTGAATCTTTCATCATGCATCCTTAAGTGACAGCATCGGCACCAAAACCATCCTATTTACCTAATCTTTGCAAATACATACTGTGTATGTGATACCATGGATCAAAGAGTAGGCAATTAATGTTTGCAGTCAAGCAATCATGAATGCTGGTATTCCTTTGAAATTTAATGCCTACAAATAATCCTTCAGTATTTCAGAGTATTATTTGTCTAAACTTTAAATTCCATCTGAAAACAATAAATATTTAAGAGGATAGAAGCAGATATATATATACTTTGTATTTGTCATGCATTTGTTCCATACATAATAACCTAGCATTTAAAAATATAGCTTCTAAATGAGTATAGTGCATGACCAGATGGGCATCTATTTGTACATTTATCAGGATTACACATACAGATGCTTTTGAAATCTGGTCCTCTGAGGTCTGTTATGATCCTTGGTTTATTTATTTATTTTTGGTTTTGCTTTTGGGTTTTGAGGGGTGTGTGTGTGTGTGTGTGTGTGTGTGTGTGTGTGTGTATGTGTGTGTGTGTGTATCTCCTCTATCAAGTAATCCTGGTAGGAAAAAATGTTTAGAAACACTAAATTGTTATTAAATCTTATGAAGTTGCATGCATATGAGCAAACAAATTGATATTAGAATAATCACACTTTAAAAATTATTGCAAAAGATTTCTAAATATCAAAATCCTATTAATATTTAGTTCATTCAGCTAAGAAAACTCAATGATTATTGTTTACCTGTAGCCAAGGGTGGCTCAAGGTCTTATCCACACTGTAGCGCTTTCTCATTTTTACTTGCAGCAAATTGTTGATAAGATCAATGGCTGAAAAAAGTTAAAAAAAATTATCAGCAAAAATGGATGACAAATCTGGAACATATGCATAATTCATTTATAGTTTATTTCACATCTGCTATTTCACACAGTTAAATGCAGCATAGTGACAAGGCACTAGAACACACACAAAAAAAATCCTCTTAAGAATTCTGAAACCTTGGCCTTCATTTTATTTTGGATACTAAAAAAAAAAAGTAATAAAGTTGGAAGTAATTGTGGAAGAAGTATTAGAATACATTGTACGATATGCATTTCAATTGGTCTATGCTTTAATATATTTTTTAGTTTAGAAATTTTGTTTATATATATATATATCATTTAAATATGTCTTAAAATATGGGCAGGATAAAACTAATATTCAAGATAAAGTATTTACTAATTTTGTTATAAAACATGCTGAATGTTTGAATATACACAATGGTTCACACAGTACTGAATTAAATGACAGACAACTGAAAATCTTATTTGTATGGAAAAAATACAGTATAACATGGGTCATATCTCAAGATAAACCTGGAGCCTGAAAACCATCAGCCCAAGAAGAAAACACTTCAATTGCTTTTACTTTGCTTTTGCTTTTAAAAATAATGAATGTGTTGGAATTACATCAGCCATCGTAGACTCTCTAGAAAGTTAGATAGAAAGAAATCTATCTAACAAGAACTGTTCTCTGAGGGTTAGAACCACAGTCCCTCTGGCCTAGTACTCTGCTTGTGACTGGGATGCCTATGAGTCTAATTTACAAAGAAGAAGTAATACTTATCATTACCTAGTGTGAAAATCATCCTAGTTACCCACAGGACCGTGTGATGGAGTTTTCACTCTCCTTTTCTGGACATTCTATTTTCAGTATACATCAATAGTTTGTTATTTATTAAAGTAATTCCCTCACACTTTTCATTCTTGTAATAATTTACGTGTTTTATTTTAAATTTGAGCATTTTCTTCCTAAAAAGAGCTTAGTGAAAACTGCCGACCTAATGGAAGCATTTATATTTCAAAGAGTTGATTTTTGCCTTAACCTATCCTGGGCATTATATCTGAAAGTTGGCTCTTTCTACCAAAAATCTTAATCAAACAGGGAGCTGATAAATGAAAATGAAAATTAACTCCTCATTTTCCAAATCACTAAGCCTTGAATCAGGCAGCTTTGAATCCACTTTTTGGTGTGTGCCAACCTGCATGGACCTGAAGATATAGACTGTCACATAAGACCAGAAGAACAAAGACTGCTTCCTTCAATCAGAATTCTTCCTAGTATCAGGCAAAGAAAAGTGACTTCTACAGTCTTTTGGTAATAGAGACTTTTATCTCTATGATGCTAGTATCCCAAGTATTTGCCTGCACTGAAGGGCTGTAGAATCAAACATCAAACAATTATTTGGAGAAACGAAATGCAACAACACACATTTAAATGTTGCCTATGCCTATACACTCTTGCCTTACCTAGGATGCCTGAGGAAATACTGTACTTAGTACATTTTCATATTCCAAGCATGTGTTCTCAGAGAGCTTTTGAAAGTATAGTTCTCTCTGTGAACTGCATATAGGGCATGTGCTTTAAAATAGCCATTCACATGATTTACTCACTGGTGAGAAAAGGGCACCTTCCATTTTTGCTGCTGTGAAGCCACACAGCAAAAATGGAGGACAAGGAGTGAAGGGAGAGCTTATGTGCTATTGCAAGCATGCTGCAGCATTACACTGCCCCAGACACTGCAGGAAATAAATTCATGTCATTAATTCACTCATTCTGTTTTGAATTCTATAATTAGAAAGGTAGGAGTATAGTAACTCAACAAAATATCTGGTTTGTGCCCAAATGGGCCCCAGCAGTGAACCATACTGCATAATGGGGAGGGAAGTACTATCAGAGGGGAAACTAGAAGTGTCTGAAGGGAATGGAATAAGTGCAAATGAAAAAATTGTTCTGCTGAATGAGGCATACAATCATTAGTCTGACTACGCCACAGCACCCAACCCAAGTGACCTGAATAAGCACAACAAGGCAATGACAAGTATCTCCGAGAGAAAATGGTTAAGGATATAAGGAGAGAATTAGAGGAGATACATGTGTTTGTATAAATAAGTGTGTGTGTGTGTGTGTGTGTGTACATATACTTTGTGGCTTTGGAAGAATACAATAGAAATAATTAACTATTAAATGTTAGCGCCTGTATCTAAATGTTGGGACCATGGTGATAGTGAGAAAATAAGTTCGTCATTAGTAGTTGAGAATTCTGTTCTACTTGTTACTTTTCTGGAACTCTTAAAACATCCTTTATATTAATCAAGTTGTATATAATCCAGCATTAACTATACCATCCAAAATGCATTTTACTAAACATTTTTGACAGTCTAGAGGTTTTTTTCCTTCCAATATTCTCTTCACTGGCCATGTCTACATTGCTACAATATTCATGTAATAAAATTTTCTTACATGTGTTCTGTATGTATAAATCATTGATTTATCTGTTCATTCACCAAATCTTCCCTAATTACTGTTGGCAATTACTTATGGAATAAAAAGTTAATGATCAAGCCCTGGCCCTGAAAAGTTCACAATCTAATTGCAAAGGCATGTGCATGCCCTTCCCCAGACCACAGATTATATCATGACACAACACACCATTTCGAATCTTGGACCTTTAATTATCCTACTAGAAGCAAAAAAAAAAAAAAAAAAAAGTGCTTTCTCTTTATAACTTACTGTCGTTAGTCTTATTTATGTTTTAGATGCAATGGAGAACTTTATAACAATTCTTTATATCTTTGGAGACAGTGATTCATTCCCCTTAATCTCATCTCTATATTTCCTTCAGCTCTTTCAGCCTCCTTAGTCTTCCTGTACACCTCGATTTTAATGTTCACTGGCTTTACTCAATGTCCCTGCTAAATTCAGTGATCATCACTGACCAACATTTTCCTCATTAGCTGCCAATTTGATTTATACACAAATATATTATTCATATAGCCTGGGATTGAGGGGTTTTCATTCTTTTTTTAAAAAAATTACATTCATGGGCCAGGCGTGGTGACTCATGCCTGTAATCTCAGCACTTTAGGAGGCCGAGGTGGGTGGATCACGAGGTCAGGAGTTTGAGACCAGCCTGGCCAATACGGTGAAACCCCGTCTCTACTAAAAATACAAAAATAGCCAGGTGTGGAGGCATGCACCTGTAATGCTAGCTACTCAGGAGGCTGAGGCAGAAGAATCACTTGAACCCGGGAGGCAGAGGTTGCAGCAGTGAGCTGGGAATGTGCCACTGCACTTGAGTCTGGGCAACAGAGCAAGATTCCATCCCAAAAAAAAATTACATTCATATTCTTATTTAGTCCTTATAACAACCCCCTGAAAGTAGTTATTATTTTAATCTCCATTTTATATAAAAGGAAAACTGGAAGCTTCAAAAGGCCATGTGACTTGGTCCAAGTCAGACAGCTCCTAGGCAATACAACTGAATTTGAAACCCAGGGGGATTGGACTTCAAAGCCTGTGCTCTTAAACACTATGGCAGACTGTGGCCATATTATACCATTAACATCATTATAAATGGACAATAATCTCAAAAATTAACTACATTTTTGTTACAGTAGTGATAATTAAATTCTTAGTTATGTTTCTGTCACACCTTTACGTGCTTGAATGCAAAGATGTGTATGCGCATCTTCGTGACCATAGCTCTGAATGTGATATGACACTCTCATGTCAGAGGGATTAATTCTCCTAGCTTTCTGCCATGTCCACACCAAACAAGCCCATCTGTTATGTATTAATACAATTTTTAGAACTTTTTTCAGGATAAGGCTTAAACATAGGGCTTTCTGACTCTATCACAGAACACTGCCAGACCTATTAATTATTGTTTGAGCAAGCCTTAAAAAGAGGCAATTCTTCCTCCTAGAAGTACTCCTATCTAGCTCATATTTATCATCTTCTCCAAAGGCTATTTTAGGCGATTTTTTTTCAAATGCTTTATTGTCATTGACACACATTGGTTCTTGGTAAGACTCACTCTACCTATCTGACAATCCTACTTAAAAAAAAAAATGGAGTTATTCTGCAATAATACATTCTAAGTAAATTAACAGTGACAAATACTTTCAGTCATTTTCTTCTAAGAGCCAAATTTTGTTTTCTAAATATTTGCAAATCATCTATTTAATCATTCATTCATTCTAGAATTTTGTCAAGGATAAATACTAAGCTTCTTGTTGAAAAATTTCACAGTCCATTCTTTCCCCCTTTTAGAAATTCAGACAACTCTAGCTTATCTTAAATGCCTTGGTATCTCTCATTTTATCCATGGTTTGTTAAAAATTACAATGGCTCTAAGAGTACATCTGTTAGTTTCTTCAATATGCAGTATGTCCAGCTCTGAATATTTACCCATCTCATAGCTGCTATTGAGTGCACTTTTGTGATACTTCCATTTCTGGTAGGTGCCAGCTCCCAGCAGAGACTGCCATGTGTAATTTATAAAGTATAAAGACACTAAGACAAGAGAAAGGGGAAGCCAGTTGTAAAGGAGCAGTCACTGTAGTAAAGCTGGAGAAGTCACAGCAGTCCCAGAAAAGAGCCAACAATCAGGGAAAGAAGCCCAATTGAGGTCTCGAATCCACTTGCGAAACTAAAATCAAAATTCAGAATTCAGATCTAGAGTGAATGTGGTAGGACATGCTTTTGGAACGGCAGGAGAGTGGGGGAGACAGATACGAAATTGGGCCATTCTATCAATTCCTCTCAAAAACAAAGTGAAGGAGAAAGGGAACATGGTCTGGCTGTAGGAGACAGGGAAGTAAGGAGTGGAATGGAACAAAAATGTCATAATCTGGCTGCAGATTAGGGTACTCATGCCCAAGCTGGGAAGGGTAGAAGAATGCCAAAACTCCAGTTTACTTGCAGCTCCATAAGGAATTGGGTCCTTCAGGAATCTGGAGCCTATGCAAAAGAGATACTGGGGGAAGAATGCCTCAGAAATTCTTGGTACCCTGTACATCCTTCTATAAAAACAGCAACAGGACTATATCCAAATACCTAGGTTTCTTGGGGTAAGATACATTGCAATGTAGTGCAGTCTTTCAGTGGTTTCAGGCAATACACAGGTGCCATTTAAACAGCAGAGATGGAACAATGGCCAAAGCAGTAGGGAAAATGAGAATCCTTCATTCTCTTGGGCTCCCTGTACCCTCTTGCCTGCTTATGTTCTCTGTTTGAATACCCCCACCCCCACCACTCTTTTCCTAAAGGACACAGGAGTAAAATAGGCAGTGGCTAGTTCCTCCTTCTTTTTGCAGTAAATATGACACCAACCTTTTCAAAGAGTGGTATGATTATTTTCTGATTATACCTGCTCATTTATTCTGGAGGGTGAGTCTTTCTGACATTATTCTGAGAATTTTATTCTCTTTATTCATGCTTAAATTCAATCCTCTCCTTCCAGATTTTTAATACCTTGTCTTAAATCTAAAGTTTCTTAAATAGCCACATCCGGGCAATGTGGGAAGTCTTTTATTTTTCTCTTCTTATGGAAACATTTTAAACAATTATATGGTACAAATTTACATTTTTAAATTGTCTCCTCATGAGCAAAGAGTTTTGTGTTTTATAAAATGTCTCCAGTCATGAATTCACAATAATGTTCCCTACAAGTTAAAAAAAAAAAAGATATCTAGTGTTTGAAGTCTAATGTTTCTTTTTTTGCTACAATAAATTCTTGGCTAACATAGTTACTCTCCTTCTAACTTCCTGTACAGCATTTTTTCTCCTTGCCCTATCAGTTTAGAAACAAAAATGTCAGGAAAGCAAAGAGAAAATTTTATCAAACATTCTCTTTTAGCAGAAGAAAATTTTATCAAACATTCTCTTTTAGCTATAAGGATAGCTGAAGTTCTGTGTAGCCTATTTGCTAGGTGCACAAGAACACCTGAACACAGACAAAATTAAATGGTATATGCAGGTGCTGAGGGCTTTATGTTTTAATATGAAAAGAAACATCCATCAGAATATGATATAGATTTCATTTTCTTCTAACAACAAAATTCAGAATTATATTTGAAGTTGCACAAACATTATTGCAATCATTCTCTATTTTAAAGCAAATGCCAAGTATGTGAACACAACAGGTTCTTTGTACGTAGAAGGTAGATTTGCAGGTGTCATTGTTGTGGCTAAACCGAAAGGCATCCAAAGCTTGCAGAAAACCCTACAGAAAGATTCTAACTGAACATATTTAAATTCTTAATAGGTTCCCCAGGTTACATCTTTTAATCATGTTCCATTTCCCATCTTATTTTATTATTTCAATATATGCCTATTTCCCCACTTTCTCATCATTAGATTTTAGCTCCTTTAAGGTCACACAGATTGGGTATTCATTTTTTTGCATATAAGTTTCATAAATCTTTAAAGTAAAATATATTTAAACCATAATACACTAGAAAAATGCTTGCTAAATAGCATCTGGTAGACCGAATATATTAATTAGAAATTTATATAGCCATTTTCTTAGCTCTAAGTTTTAATATCCAAATTGTATGCATAGGGTTTGTATATTTTGGCTAAGAGTATTTCTGAATGATAGGGCATCACAACTCTGCAAAATATAACAGATCATAAGATCAGTGACTTTTTTTAGAAAAACAGAATGATGCTGAGCGTAACTGCCATGTAGATTATGTTTATTTTACAATGTGTATTTTATAGGACGGAAATTACATATGGAACCTCAAAGCTGATCTCTTTTGTCCAGACACAGTATTTTTTTCCCTGACTTCTCTCCATCCCAAATTATTCAGGTATATTTTCAAAAGAGAAACCAGATGAGAACAATATTCTGGTGATAGAGCCATCAAAATCAGCCTTCAAGCTCCTTGCCTTCAGGCAAGTGTTTTCTGTTTTCTCTTTCAATTGTGCCTCACTGCCTGTCACAGTGTAGTGCTTAGTACTTCTCTCCCTTTGGTTTGCTTCATGCTGATGGGAAGTTGTGTGTTTATTTTAAAAATCGTTTTGCAACCCTTCACATTCCAGCTCTCAACCCAGCATGCTGTTGCTCAGCAACACTAACTGGGACGCTCCTCTCAGGGGCTGAAACCGGAGGCTGCTGGCAGCAAACAAGGCCACTGGAAATCATCATCTCACTCGCTCTTGAGTCAATTACTGGAATCCAATGAAGTGCAAGACCTTTCGAGACGCGATTGGGCATCTTTCCTTTTTCAGTTCTTTCCTCTGGAGAAAGTTATTCTATCAATGGTTACTTCTTTGCTTTTTATCCAATTTCATTTCCTTCTGAAAACTGGAGATATGATCTTGGAAGTTATAAATTGCTTAAACACAACCATACAGCAGCCTCCAAACTGAATTGATTCAAAATTTAAAGTAGAAATCAAAATATATTTATTTTATTCTGCTCATGTTAATATTGGACTTTTTTTCATTTTGGTGTACAGTTAATTTAATGGACTACACACAAATCCTCTGGAAAGTTTTATTTTTAAATATTGATACTCAAACCAAAGGTCAAGTGAAAATCTTTAGAAGATATCAATATTTGTATCAATATTTGTAGAAGTGCCTCAGGTGTGTGTAGCTAGAGTGTGACTCCAATGCTTCTCCGACTTTTACATACATATGAAAAATAATTATGAGATATTAACCTGAAGATTCTGATTTGGTAGTTCTGAGGTGGGGCCTGATAGTCTGTATTTTAATGGCAGCTAGGAAATCCAATATAGCTGAACTTTAGACCACATTTTGAGTAGCAAGGAGCTAGAGGTATGAGAACATTGAGTGGTTAAAAACGGGCTTAATATTGCCCAAAGGGTCCCTGAATAGATGGAAATAAATATACAGAAAGGTATCTAATTACAGAGGTATCTGTCCTCAGCTCCATCTTGTTCAGTATCTGGAATGAAGAGATAGACAGTTTTAAATATAATTTCTGCTCAGAAGTTGCAACAGGAAGAACAGACAAGTTGGATTACACAAATAATTTCCCAAATAACTACAGACTGGAGCAATGGGCCATGCTGGTAAGATAACTTGAAGGAGACAACTGAAACTAAGTCCTCTATTTAGGTCCTGCTCTCTCGATCCCCCTCAAAAGGACCAAGTACAGAACTGGAAAATCTGGCTTATCAAGAATATACGTAAGAATGAATTCTGGGTTTTCAATCCACAGTAAACTCAGTATGAGCCTATTTATTATCCCAAATCAAATGTTATTTTATGTTGCACTAAAAGAAATGTGTACTTTGTAATGAGGGAAGTATTAGCTTCACTTTACTCTTAATTAGACTCACTGACCCTTAAGTCAGATCAGCCATGAGGTTTGACTATAAGAGAACATAAATAAAGCAGAGAGTGCTTGTGCCATAGTGAACAAGAGGCTGAATAAAAAACTGATTTGTGTGGAAGAAGAGAAGGCTGGGGGAGACATGACTGCTTTCAAACCTCTGAGATGAGTCTTTATTTGGAAAAAAATTGGGTTTGTTCTATTAGTGTGTATAAATATGTAAATATTTTTGTTCCTTGTTTTGGGGTCAGATTAGAAAGAAACTGGGCTCCTCATGAAATTGTGTGTTTCCATCACTAGAGCAATTTAATAATATTCTAGATAATTACTCAGTGGATTGGCATTGGGGAGCAGTATAGGGTTAGATAAGATTTTTAACATCCTGTATTTTGAAGTATTATTCTTTGTTGTTATGGAAGAAAGCAAGCTTACAGAATATTTAACCTTTGTTGATCTTGTATTCAGACATCTCCACATATACTCAGGTGTTATATATTCCAACTAAACTATGATGTACATTCAGAAGTGAAACTTTATACCTGGAATATGCAGGAAATATTTCTATGTTGAATGGCAAATAAACAGCCAATTTTGAGCATGTACAATGCCAATGTTCTTGCTAAAAACTCTGAGCTGTTTCTTTCTATAAATATCATTTGTTAGGGAAAATCTCATTAACTGTATTTTACTTGCTATCAAAATAAGTAATTCTTTTCCTAATGGGACATGCTTTTCAGATAGCATCTTATTTGGATTTTGATTTGTATATGTAAAAAAAATCACTCTACTGCTAGACATTTTTAAAATCATTGTATGCCTTTGACTCCTAATTGGAAAGTTCCTTTTTATTGTATAAAATTAATATTCTTCTATTGAAATTAAACATACTTAATTCCAGAATCTTAAGTTGAGATTGTTTAGAGTGTTAAACCCCAGTGGAGGTTCTGCCCTTCGTAATTCACTTTATCTTATCAATTCTGATTAAATTTCCTGGCACCCAGTCAGCATTTTTAAGCAGTTCACTGGCTAGTCTCCTCGCCTCTCCTCCATGCCGTTATGTCTGACAGTGTGTTAATATGTTGACAAATCAATCTATTCATTAATATTCAGCAGACTTGCTGGATCTGCAAGGCTCATAAACTGTTACAAACACAGTTTAATTATTAAAATGACAATTGTCTTTCTTTTGTTTCTCGTACCATTGGATTTCTGGGTCTCATCTACCCGAGGCTTATTTTCAATGGGGTTATTTTTTTGTTTTGAACAATATGTTGTGAAAGAGGGACCTACAGCTGGTTCCTTTTCATGGCAAAGTGCTACTTCCAACTTAAGTGTTTAGCGTTCTGGAACATTGTTGGATTTTGAAAACATACCATGTGGTAATGGTGCTAGGCTTTTATTTAGCTTTGCTTTGTGTTTGTACTGGCTGTATTTTTCAATCTCCAATTTCTGGAGAAAAAAACACACTTGTGACAAATTTTATTTGAATTTACCAAGTTGAATGACAAAAACATTTTAATAAAATTTAGATGCCTTGATAAAATTAGTGGTATATTATTATAGCCATTCTGTGCCTTGAAAAACTCTGTATTCTGTATTGTATAGTTGAGGATTGAGAGCAATTGGAAGAATAAATTATAGCTGTGCTTATCAGGGAAAAGACGCATAAATACTACCATGGAGGTTGCCAGAGCACACAAGTGGAAGAAACTTACGTCACTGGTTGCACCATCATAATCTGACAATTTTGCACTAAAGGCAAAATTTTGTACTAAAATTATCAGATTGTGATGCACTAAAGGCATTTCCTATGCATTTGCATTAATTCTAAAGTATGTGTGTATTTCACCAAATGTCAGGGCTTCTTGTCTGGTCTCAATTCCCGAGAATACTGACTAACCATGTGACTGATGCTGAACAGAAACAATACAGCAGGTGACTCGGGAATAGGTGCTTCTTCAGACCTCACCTGTGAACACAGAAAATGATCTTTTGTCTGCAGGGGTCGGGGGTTCATTTTGAGACAATTTCCAAGGCTGCCTCTGTGTTGATTACTGCCTGCTTGCCTCTCTAATGGCATACAAAGGAATATCAAAACTCAGAAGGAAAAACGTAGCAACTTCTCTGGTAATCTTCATGACCCATTACTAACCTTTCTCAAATTTACTGTATATCTGTATTTACTGTATATTGAACACATCAATTCAATTTCATAATGGAAATGTACTATGACTCTAACAAATGCTTTCCAATTCATCGCTACAGGTCTGTCATCCTTCTCCCAGTGAAATGACTTGCACTGAAGCAAATTATATCTCACTTCACCAACTATACAATTCATGTCACTTGGTTACCTGTGTCATTTCTTTTCCTCTTAAATTCTGTGGAAAACAACAGCTATATAATCATATGTCATATGTAGAGAAGAATCATTTAAGATATGTGTTATAATTCTGAGCAAATAAAGGAATGTAGGAAGAGAGAATTCATTTGACCTTCACACTTGATAGTTCCTCTTTGTGTGGACATGATAGTTTAAACACTTAAGATTGCATCTTTCTTCAACTACTCAGTCACGTTGCAGTGATTATAGAAAAAGAACTGTAATCCTACAGGTCATGAGTGAATATTTACATATAAATATTATATATTATTTCAAATTTTAGACAATTTTACACCATGCATGGAAGAATTATAGTTATATAAAAGGTTGTACTGTTTACTTCATTTATCATTCACTCCATGCCCTTTTATTTTTATTATTTTTTTTACAAAAGTTATTGCATGCACCTGATAAAAGATCTAAATCATTAAGACAAGTACAAAAGGGAAGAAAAAAAAAACTTGTTGTATCTCATTATTAGATCTGCTTTCTGGAAACTACTTATTTTAACTATTTAAAAATTTTTCTTCTAATTGTTTCCATACCTTTAAATAATAAATGCAGTATCTTCTATACTTGTTTCATTGACTCAAAACTAGTGCTGCACAAAATGATCTATGAATCAGTGCTGGTCTGAACTGTTTATGATGAGATAAGTATATAAAGTCTGTGATGAGATAAGTTTATAAAGTGAGACTAAGTCTTTGGAAATTTTTATAGCTATTTAACATTGCTGTCACATTTTAATTACATTTTACGAAGTACTAGTCTATATGTTTAGACATTAAAATAAGATAAAACTGGTCCTTTATCACAGATAGTTTGAGAAGAATCACTTTGAAAAAGTGTGATTTCTTTCCATCACAGATGAATCATTTCACTCCAGTTTTCCCTATCATATTGTTTTCTTCCTTCTCCCAATTAATTTAGATATATTAAATTATTATAATGGCCACTTTTGTAACAGAATAGTGCCTGGCACACAGTATGGAGAATACATATCTAGATACATAGGCATAATACATATATAGATAATATATGTGGCATTTATTAAAAACTTTAAGCTTTTATGGTTAAATTGTATGTTAAATGATACACATAAACACATGTAATAGGACTGATTCCCTTAGGCAGAATCCCATTATGAACTCCGTGGATGTTAACACTCTTACAGTTCTCTTCGCTTCTTTGTTTTCCTTATTCCCGGTGTTGTAGAAGTTTCATTATTTATATTACTTTCATAATTATAGTTAAGTCAGACATGCTTGGTTTGCAGATCATATAAAATTTAAAATTAATAAGCAATATGTGGAATAATTTATATACAATTATTAGCTGAGAAATTCTAGGTTATAACCCATATCTCCTATAGCCTCTAACCACAAATCTTTAAACCTATACCCAAAAAAGAATTTAAGTGTCAGAGAGATTCTCTTTTCCCACATTCCTTTATTTCATTTATTTATTTTTTTGAGACGGAGTCTGGCTCTGTCACCCAGGCTGGAGTGCAGAGGTACCTTCAGTCTCCACCTCTTGGGTTCAAGCGATTCTCCTGCCTCAGCCTCCTGTGTAGTTGGGATTACAGGTGCGTGCCACCACAGCTGGCTAATTTTTGTTATTTTCAGTAGAGATGGGGTTTCACCATGTTGGCCAGGGTGGTCTTGAACTCCTGACCTCAGGTTATCTGCCCATCTCGGCCTCCCAAAGTGCTGGGATTTCAGACATGAGCCTCCGTGCCCAGCCCCTACATTCCTTTATTTGCTTAAAATCATGACACATAAGTTAGTTGCATCTTTATTATACACGACTTCATTATACAACTTTTTGTATTTCCCTGGAGTTTATAGTTTTTTGGTCTTTATTTCTGACAAAAGACACTTGTGCTTCTTTTTGTATTCTCTCTATTTTCATGGCAATCTGTACTAGAATATATTTGACATTTTGAAAAAATTACATATCCTGATATTGTATATCTGATAAAAAGATGATATAGATACAAAAAGATTTTAGAAATGACAGAAATTTACAAATGATTTTACAAATTTTATAATTTATCTACCTCTATCAGAAACTTAATTCGAAATTGTTTTAGCGCTCTATCGACTGTCAGTTATTTCAGGGGATCTGGGCTCCAGAGCAGCATTTTTGAATGGGTAGTCCATGAACCGGGGTCTTCTTATACTCTCAGTGCAGAATGGCAGTTTTAGGGGGTGGAGCCTGGGAATCTCCATTTTTAACTAGCTCCTCTAATTAACTGCTGGCATGCTAAAGTTAAAATATGCCTGCTATAAATCTATAGCTAGACCATGATGGGTTGTTTAAAATAAGCCATTATCAAAGAGGCTCTTTGGCAAAATTATTAGAAATCTCCTGCCTTAAAAATATTCTCATTTTGACTAATAGCTAATTTTTCCATATTCCATTTTTAAGCTCTACACCCCTGCGACCTACTTCTTCAGTCACAGACTGAGTCTTGCTTGTAATTTTCTGGGGTTTTTAGCATTGTCCGGGATTCACCCTTACGACATACCAGACACCACAAACATGAGGGATACCTTGATCTTTTTCTTGTTTTTATTTTTAAAAATACAGTGGAAGGAGGGCACACTGGTAAATGATAAGGTGTAATTTTCCTTAGTTGCATCTGGTCATCTAAAAATATGTTTAAGTTATACTGAGCTGCCCTTTCCATAGATAAAGAAAATTTGCCTTATCAAGTGAATATTTGGTGCATGAGTTCTTTCAAGGAACTGAGAAGGGTAACAGAACGAATGTGTTGACCACTAAGCCTAACTTGGTATGAGATAAGGTTGGAGATGAGAGCGAGGCCATGTCTCATTACTGATGGGTAGTGATGGATATACTGGATGATGACAAATGACCACTGAGACAGCCATAATGATGAAATGAAATATGGTAGAATATACAACACTGCCTTAGGATAGACTAAAATATTCCCATACTCTTTCCCCATGATGAGCTAGACCTTCCTTTTCTGCAACTGTTTGTAAATATTCAATTCATGCTGGAATGTTTCATTTGTATGCATGCATTTTTATATAGTTATATATGCATAACTACATATATGATGTATGTATTTTGTTACATATTGTTTATAATGTATTTTATAATAATTTATATTACTTAACTATAGTAAGTGCAGTTATTACATAAATGCATTGTTATATAACTTCTTACACAATTTGTAGTTTTATATACATGAATGCTTACATTGATAAAAAACTAAATACATACATACAGATAGACAGAAAGACTATGCAAAGGGACTGGAAAATGGAAAACGATCAATATTTAAACTAAAATAGACATGCCAATCACTGTGCTAAGCAGTTTCCAGCACAATCTCATTTAATACTTACAATTACCCAGTAAGGTAGGAATTAGCATCACCATATCAGAAAAGAAAACTGAGACCTAAGAGAACAAGTAATGTGGATGAGATCACCAAGATACTAAATGATAACAATTCGCAACTCAGTTCTTTATCACAACATGATCCTGTTTCCCAGTACTTTTAGAAATTACTAAAATTTCTGTTGCTATTCTAGCTCTATGCCTGTGAAAGCATTTAAAAAATTTAATGTGACAGGATGGCTAAATCCATCAGGAAGATACTCAAGAGGCTGTCAATATCCTGGTTAAGAGCAACTGCCTTGGAGCCAGTGGACAGGATTTGTACCCTGGCCCTACCCAGACAAGTTACTTAACCCTCTATGCTTGCATTACCTAATCTTTAAAATGGAAACAATAATAAAACAAGCTTTGTGTAAATACTCTAAGGCTGGGGTGATTAAACAAATTCACATATGTAGTGATTAGAGTAGTGCCTGGCTACAGGGCAAATGCTGTAAAAGTGTGAGCTATTCATATTTTTTCTTTCAACATTTAATTAATTTTACAATCTCCATTTTACTGGAAACACAATTTGCTAAGTTTTCTTCAAATTTTCTCTCATTTTTCAAATCATACCTTATTTTGCACACAAAACATCTACTTTTATAAAGAACATCTGTTAATGCTTTTGTGTTTGTTTTTAGCCTAGCATCTTTTCCCTGCAGGAACTTCCTTCTTCTACCTGGAGGTTGTCATCATCATCCATATGGCCAATCAGAGCCAGGCTCTTGGGGTGGCTGCATGATTGACTGTTCCCTGGGTATCAAGGGAGTTAACCATAGCCAATCAGTGCCTGTTCCAGAGACTCTACAGCTATAGAGAAATGATTCCTCTTCCATTCTGAATCATGGACAATAAAGAGTAGCACATAAGCTTGGAGCTGCTAGGGTATCATTGCTTTAAGAAGTCATCATAAAGTAAAGCAGAGCTGAGAGACTGAAAGATTAATACTTGAACTTTAAGATCCAGCTGAATCAGAGGTTTACTCTTTGGACTTCCCAGTTGTGTGAGCCAATAAAGTATCTTATTTGCCTAAGTTAGGGATAGGTTTATGTTATTTAAACACTAGAGTCCTGTTAATTCATTGATAAAGTATTAGCAAGCATATCTCTAGAATGTCGGTACTCAGCTTATTAAATCATTTTAGCAGGAATAATTAATGAGTACAATATTTCTATAGGTTCCTAAATATCAAGCCATAAGAATTAAGTACCCTTTTGGTATGCAACAATATACAGTGTAAAGAATGGAGACAAATGATAAATGATTTCCAGTCTAAATCCTTGATTTCAAGGTCCTGAAACCTTTCTTCATTCTAATGCAGAGACTAAAGCAAATCACTTATCAGAGGATTGCTGTGAGAATCAAGCAGCACAATGCTACTCAACCACCCCAATATAGAGGTATTATATTGTATCAAGTCAACATCTACACTAACAGAAAAAACACATAGTAAAAGAATCTGTAATTCTGACACATGTATGCATGTAATTAAGATCTTGTAACAACATTTTCTTTTGCTTTTTCATGTCAGGAAAAAATACTAAAACTAGCAATATGTCCAAAGAACATCAAGGAAACCTTCACATTGTTGCTAAAATGATACAATCAATCTTTGGTTACCAGCCAAGGCAAGTGCTTAGTGTTCTGCTGTCCTCCTCCTGATGCAAATTCTTGGCTCACCCCACACCTGCCTTTATAGATGCCTTTCATTACCTCATTCAGTTTTTGTTAGAACCTCATTATGTAGGCGGGAATCATCTCCCATTTTGCAGATGAGAAAATGAAGCCCAAAGAAGGTAAGTGAGGACTACTCACAATGGCAGATAGGACTCTCTATCTCAAACTACTTGATTGTTGACATTTCATCTTTGTCAGAATCATGGAGGTACTTGGAGTTTTATTTCCTCAGATCTGAATTCTTAGTGTTTCTGGTGTGGTTTAAAGTATCCTGAGACTAAAAATTGATCTAATATCAGTTGTGACCACCCTGTGACAGATACTATAAATAGTTTTGCTGGTTTATCAGGTACAAACTTAAAATTAAAATTATTTGGTCTCAACTCCATTATAACTTCTAATGATGGAACTATTTGTTCTCAATAAGATAACAGGATAGAACCTGAGCCAGTAACTACTTTTATGACACCTTAACTGATATTATGATGTAATTCTAACTAACCTTTCTCTATATTCAAGCATGAGTTCTGTTCATACATCAGCAGCTAGATAACTTTTTTTTTTTTTTTTTTTTTTTTTTTTTTTACCATTCAGAGCTTTAGTTCGCAAACAGTATAATGCCTGTGCCTCAAAGGCAAGAGTGAGCCATAAGGAGGTACTGAGTCATTTGGAAAAGTGAGGGTTTTATCTCCCATCTGAGTTGATCTCCATATCACTTCATCTGAGTGGTAGGAAATTTTTAGTGCTTAGACCTTTCTATAACCAAGTAAAATCCTAGTCAAATATAAATGCCTTTTGAATTATCCTGCATAATTCCCTCTTGCTAAGATGCTATGTCTCTTTCTTTCCATTCTTCAGTGACTGGCCTAAATTCTGTCTCCTCTGAAAGTAGAGTCCTAACTGGTCAAGTCCACAGCGATTCTCCTTCACCTGAACTTAGAGGCCCCGATTTTCTACCTACGTAACAATTCAGGAAAATAAATTATCATTTTATCCAACATCACATATTCATCTCCCCAACTAACATTCAAGTTCTTTGAAGTACATCTGATATTCTGTCCTCTACTTTTGTATTACCTACCAAGTACGTACATTGTGATTTCCCAAAACTGTTTCCTGATCCTTTGATATCTAGTCCTCCAAAGTCTATTATTAGTGATAATTAAAAGTTCATAATTCATAAACATTTATTTCTGGCCTGAATAGGTTTTGTCTTAATAGGCTATATAGCTGCATAGCAAGTCAAATTTTCACAAAACCAGAGAGAGGGGCATCATTTATTCCACTACTCCAAGAAAAAAATGTTTAAAAACATGAATGTTATTTCCCAACACCCAATTTCTGTACAACAGCAAAGTGTCTTATTGGCTTCAGTGATATTGCAGATTTACATTCTGATAACAAGATCAACTTATTTTACTGGATTTCTGGATTAGCAGTAGCAAGCATAATGGTTAGCAATGTTTCCTATCAAGGGTACTGGTCACAAGGTTATTTGATAATTCTCTCTACTCTGTCTCTTGGGAAAGAAACATAATTACACTTTACTTTTCATCTTTGTTGAATTATGACAAATATTTAATTATTCCTTTCGCACACATGATAGTTCTTTTGTGGGCCACAGGTTCCTTTAAGATATATCCATCTACCTATGATTTGCAACTAATTAGAGGATGTTAAAGGTTGTTGCTAATGGTAACTTAAAGCTCTGATAATGGATAGCTCTTGCCATTTAATACCATTAGCAGTCTAAGAACTTAATTTATCCTAGGCAGTTTATATACTATTTTCCCATTTCTATACCACTATATGCAGTAACAGGCATCACATAAGTGAGGTTTACAAATGTACTAGCCTTTTCACATGGTGGATATTCGAACAAACAGAATGAACCTAGAACTAGACATTGCCTGTAAACTAGAAGAGAAGTAGGGCTAGTAGTGAAAGGATGTATGTTCAGACAACCTGGGTTGTCTATATACTAGCTTTGTATTTTGAGCAGTGGTGTCACTGCTTTTGCTCAGTTTTTTCACTTGAGATATAGCCATAATAGTAACATCTATCTTATGAAATTTTTTATGAGAATTAAATACACTCCAATGAATGTTAACTGAGGAACTCCTTTCCGAAGTACTGAGTGAGTCACTTTCTCTGCCCTGTCAGCCCCTGCAACTTCTTTTAAAACAATTGTGTTTTATTTAAAAGGAATTAAATACGTATTAAGAATATGGCTCTAAACAATGCAACATTGCCAAGGTAATCTATTATAAAGAAATTATCAGAGATAAATATAGGAATAATACATCAGGATGTTATAATACTGAACATGGAGAAATAACCTAAAAATTCTAGGGGGATGGCCAAGTAAAATCTTACACATATTTTAATGCCAAAAACAAAATTGGTAGACAAAGAACTTGGTATACTAATACATGTAATACGATCATTAAAATATCAATGTCATAAAGTTTCTGTGTTGATAATAATTTAAAAGTTTTTAACACAGAACTAGGCACATATAAATAAGCCCTTATCATAATTCATTATTACCATTATATTAAGTTATAAATATTTATAAGTTCTAAGGAAATGTACCAAAATACATTCTATCTGGTTGTTCATATATATATATATATATATATATATATATATATCCCTAATTTCTGTTATGTATATGTGTCCCACCCCAATTAATTTGTGTCTTTGTATCTCCACTCTGGTGGGTACTTTACAATGAGCATTTACCAAGTAATAACTTACAATTAAATTCATTTAAATTAATAAAATAAACACATAAGGATTAGATCATTATCATTTTCGAATGGAAGATATTACCTTCATGAGAGATTTCCTTCCAGGGATTTGGTGGATACATGAAAGCTGCATTCTGAATTTGGTCATGTATGTCTTCATCTTCATTAAATGGGAATGTGCCACTTAGGCTTACGTAGATGATGACCCCAACAGACCACATATCTAGAGACCGATTGTAGCCCTTGTTCCTTAAGACCTCAGGTGCCAGGTAAGCTGGGGTACCCACCACTGATCTCCGGAAAGACTTCTCTCCAATGATCCGGGCAAAACCAAAATCACAAAGTTTCACCTGTTGATAAAAGGGTTTGCAGAAATACTCAGTTAACAATTGTGTGTCTGTGTGTCTTGGTTCAGATTCACCAGATACAACCATAATACTTTAAATACTTTCCCTTTACAGTAAATGATATGGATTTCTTAAAGTAATAGGTAGTTTCCATTTTAGGTATTTGAAGACAGTGGCTTATGTAGTGATACAAAAGTATGTTTTCATTCATAAAAATATCACCTAAACAGTCTCCCTTGGCAGGGTGCAGTGGTTCATGCCTGTAATCCCAGCACTTTGGGAGGCTGAGGCAGGAGGATTGCTTGAGGACAGGAGTTCAAGAACAGCTGAGGCAACATAGTGAGATCCCCATCTCTACAAAAAAATTTAAAAATTAGCGTGGCATGGTGGTGTGCACCTGTAGTCCCAGCTATTTGGAAGCTGATGTGGGAGGACTGATTGAGCCTGGGAGGCAGAGGTTGCAGTGAGCTGAGACTGCACCACTGCACTCCAGCCTGGGGCAACAAGAGTGAGACCTTGTCTCAAAAAATAAAAAATAAAAATAAATAAATGAAAACAATGAACAGTCTCCCTTCTCCAAAAACCGAGAGACAAATATGAAGGTAAGTGTACTCAGAAGTGGGTAATGTTGTTTACAAGGCAGGAAAACATTATGCAAATCAGGAAAGTGATGACCACTCAAGGGCTTATTATGAGTAGAGGGTGAAGGGTAAGTACAGAGATGTGTCATGTCATCCACAATAATCCTCAAAATTAGCTCTGCACTGGCACATATGTAGGCAGGACCAGAAGGTGTTAGGGAAGCAAGGCAGGACAGCCACCTCAGTCAGGCCATTTCAGATCTAGGATTCCCTGCAGAGATATTTGGTTTCCCACTCTCTAAGTTGAGGAAAGAAAAGAAGTTTTGCCCTTGTCCTCGAGAACAACAATAAGGTTTAATATCTTGCCCTTTAGTGAGCTGGTAACATCTCTGGGACTCAAGTGTTGTCACTCTCAGGCTACTTCTGGAAAAGCCAAAAGGCAGAATGAGAAAGCACATTTGTGTGTAATTGAGGTCAGCTTCACCAAAAACCCCAACTAACAAGACCACAGTTCCAAAGATACAAGGAGGTAACAAATGGATGAAAATGAATAGAAAACGCTTGAAACAAGTAAAGGTTTTAAGGGAAAAATAGAAGGTGACAAGATGCTACACGGAAGCTAGCAATGCTGTCAACTGGCTTTTTGCTGAGAGAGGCTTTTATACTTGCCTGAGGAAAAGGATCAGCTGATGCTAGCAACACATTTTCTGGTTTGAGGTCACAGTGAACGATATTTTTAAAATGAAGGTGCCGCAAAGCCACGAGTATCTATAAAGAAGAAAAATCACCAAAATAATTTCATTCCAGTGTACGAATTTCAAAATGTCTTCTACCAGTTAAAAGGCCAAGAAGAAAAACTGGCAATGAACATTCAAACTCCTTTATGTTCAAGACCACTGAAATGAGCTGGATTAACATAGGTTTCTAAAGAAATTTCAATGAAAAAATTACATATAATGGTATTCATACAGCAGCCAAGACAGATGTAGATAAAGGACCTATGAAATCTAACAGGGATACCCATTCTTAAATATTCTCAAAGAACCAAGACTAAGCCAATATACATTTTAAACTTCCGTGAAAAGTTTGAATACCTGGACCTGCAAACATGTTACTAATTTGGTACACTGATTAATATAGATACGAATGGACTCTGATTAATATAGATATAAATCACATAACACAATAAAGCCACTACAACCTTTTCTAGTGTAGTTTAGACTGGAAGTAGGGACTGAACAACAAGGCTAGAAAGCTGTAGTTAAACAGTGATAACATTTGATATTAAATATTATATTTTTTCTCTCTCTAATTGATTTCTTACCTGAGTAATTAAAAACTTCGTTATATGCTCTGGCAACCTGCCCTTTTCACTTGACAAGATCATCTCCAGCATGTCTCCATGGAGTTTTTCCATAACAACAAACACTCTTTCAGGCGTCTCAAACATACACTCCAAATTTACAACACCAGGGTGATGAAGGTTCTATTAAAGATAAATAAAGCACTTGAAGAAAATGAGCTTTTTGATACTGTTTGGCAAGCTTGCTGATTATACAAAACTGTTCAAGCTTAAAGCTATAGAGAAACCCACACTTAAGATTTTTAACACCTCTACATTCCACATGTGCTGCCTTATATTTTTGAAATGCTTATGTCTCCAAAAAATACATCTTTACTTTCCATGCATAGCGAAATTATTTCTATGTGAAAAATCCAAGTTCTAGCA
Source organism: Cacajao melanocephalus (assembly GCA_963573385.1). NCBI lineage: Eukaryota > Metazoa > Chordata > Mammalia > Primates > Pitheciidae > Cacajao > Cacajao melanocephalus. The sequence continues at coordinate 92,380 of CAUYLG010034207.1, forward strand.
CAGTGAATTGCTAATTAGGTTTTAATTAGAATACCATATTGAGAAATCTATAATTTCTTAGAATCATCCCCAGTATTAAACGTGTTGTCCTAACTAAGCATACTAGGCTATTTCTATACAACTGGTAGAACTCTAATGTAGTAAAGATAAAATTTATACAAGTAGTACATTGGGCTGTACACTGATGAAGTACCTTAGTCAAAACCTTCTTTAAATGCTCCACTACTGGAGGCTGCAGTCGTTTTTGACAGAAGCTCTTATACTAAGTGAAGATCATAAAAACAGCAAAAAAAAAAAAAAAATAGAGAGAGAGAGAGCCTTTGCTTTGTCCAGTATACCATCCTAACTGTTTGATTTTCAAGCACTCAATAGACATAGCTAATCCTTGAGAAACACAAATTTGAACTGCATGGGTCCACTTACATGTGGATATTTTTCAATAAGTACAGTTGGCCTCTTGGTATCTGTGGGATCTGCATCCACAACCAAATGAGGATTGAAAATACAGAGTTCATGGGATCCAAAAACCTGAGGATATGGAAGACCAATTTTTCCTACAGGTGGGTTCTGCAGGGTCAAATGTGGGATGTAGGTATGCATGGATTTTGATATCTGGGGTGGGGGTTCTGGAACAAATCCCACACAGATATCAAGGGACTACTGTATTTCCATAATACAGTAATGACTAATCGTGGTAAGCAACATTGCGCTTGACAAATTAATTGCCACATGTGTCAAGGAAAATTACGCTTAGCATTAGATGGTCTCTTGTAATAATGCTTAAATCTGAATTGTTCTTCTGGGTCATCAACAAATGCCTTTGATCATTTGACCTTTATCTTTTTTCTCTGCACAACAACAAATCCGAACATCACAAAAATAATTACATTCCACTTATATTCCAATGAGAAAGAAAAGAAAAAAATAATCATGAACAAACCTACCTAAACAAAAAAAGCAGGAACTAACTTAAATGTGCTAACAGCTGAAGAGAGAAAAAAATTAAATGCTTCTTTATTTTAGAAAAAAAATCTCAGTGAGTGATAAAATTGTACGTAAAATGAAATTTAAAACCTGAAATGGCTCACTGTTCAGAAACCTCACAGATGGATGCTGGGTGGTGAGCAGCAGAAGGCCTTGTGGGTGAGTCTACATTATTGTAGTTGTCCTCTCGCTACCCATTTGCAAGGAAAGCCTGGCATCAACTGGGTACAGAGCCAGGTGATGGCTAGCAGGAGCTCTGATGATGATAACTTGTTTCTTACAGAACCCTTTTCCTACTTTGCCCATTTTGATCTCTGCCTCAGATATCTGATGGGTCTCTTTGATTCTGATGCCTTGGGGTCAAATCATACAGCATAATGGAGTCATGGAATTGCAAGTTTATTGTGAATGTGATCTGAGCAGATGCCTACAAATCTACCCAATATCCTTTTACCTCTAAAGGGCTAGAGTCATTGTTCCTCAAACCGTTGTACTGTTAACTGGTCAAATCTGACTACTTCGGATAGACCTCACCTCCCAAGTTGCTCTCTCCTGGTCAGAGCTGAAGCACATGGAGAGAGGGTGGGGTTCACAAAGCTTACATTATCAGCTCTCTTACTCTATTTTTCCTGACTACCTGCAAATAAGACTAGATAGCCAGATGGCTTTGACTACCATGGGAGGGCCGGATTCTAAGGAGGAGACTCATATGACTATACACACTTGTTTGGTGGGCACCACAGAACACGTGATAACACTGTTCATATCTGAACTTGTGACACAGGTTGTCTCATTTCCTTTTCCTTATATGCCTTCCTGTTAGAGAAGCCATGATGACTGCACAGACCACTGGTCTCTGAATTGCCAAAGGTCTCAGCTGTACTCTTTTCATCAATAATCATAGCATGAGCTTTAAGGATTACATGGGAGAGTTCTTCTAGAGTTATGATTCTCCTAGGACAAGTCCACTACGAGATGTGCGAAGTACCCTTTCCTCTTTGAGTATCTTCTTCATTGATTCTTTTATTTTTCTATTTAACATAACTTTAAGCACTTTAACAGTGTTCTGCGGAGTCTGACTTCCTTAAATGGCTAAGCCTTGCAGTATGGGGTGAGAAGCAGAAGCAGAATAGGAAAGGAGCAGACCAACAGAAGTAGACAGCAAGGGTAGGTATCCTGTGCGTAGGCAGAATAAAAACTAGTATGAAGAAGAGATAAAGGTTAAGGGAGAGTGACCTTGGGGGCCTAGGGAGGTCAGGGAGAACAGGAGTGGTGTTGGAGTGGCACTGCCTGCTGCTTCTACGGCTCTGAGGCTCTGAGAGTCGGAAAAGAGGGGAGAGTCACAATGACTGGGGAGTCTTCCTAGCTAAATTATCTGAATGATGTGAATCATTATGTGCCTGTACCTGTATTCCTCTAAGTACATGAGTTTTACTTTTTTTTTTGAGATGAAGTTTCACTCTTGTTGCCCAGGCTGGAGTGCAATGACACCATCTCAGCTCACTGCAACCTCCGCCTAAGGAGTTCAAGCAATTTTCCTGCCCCAGCCTCTGGAGTAGCTGGGATTTCAGGCATGCACTACTACGCCCGCCTAATTTTGAATTTTTAGTAGAGATGGTGTTTCTCTCTCTCCATGTTGGCCAGGTTGGTCTCAAACTCCTGATCTCAGGTGATCCACCCGCCTTGGACTCCCAAAGTGCTGGAATTACAGACATGGGCCACCACGCCCAGCTAGTACATGTGTTCTTAGAGGTACTAAAGTCCTTCACTCAATTTATTCCTTTTTCTTACTCCACAACATGACATGAGGTGCCCCTGTCCAGAGCATAGAACTTTAATACATGTTTACTTCCAGAATTGAGGTATTCACAGAATTTTCTAGGTCAAAAATAAGGGACAGATTAATAAGAGTGTTCATTGTCAACTATTTTGTGCCATGTCAGCTCTGAAGGGATCTACACGTCCTCTAATAGCATCTTGATGAAAAGGATAAGGGAACATTTTGTTATTTCCCAATAAAGGTCTTTGAATGTGGTTAGATATATAGATTTTAAGAAATACATATTCAATGAAAACATCAGACTCAAGGCCAAGTATACACAAGTGATAAAAAGAAGGCTTAGAAACGTTTAAACTCGTACCTTCATTTCACTTGGCCCTTGCTCTTTTATGAGCATATTTATACTTTAGAGTTTTCCCAAAGGACATATTGAATGACAGCTAAAAAAATCTTCCCAGTAGCAAAGTGATTTCGTTTTATCTGAATAGTTGATATAAAACAAGTTTATTTTAACATTTATTTATATATGGTTGAGACAAGGCCATCATAGACACTTATGAACTGTATTTTTTTTTTGCATTAAAAAATGACCAAACTTGTTTTTATATTTGATAATAACAAAATAAAATAAAACAGAATACATAGATCATGCCTTATTTAGTCAAACTTCTTATACTGCACAGATAAGAATATGTCATTAGCCTAGAGAATATATTTGAAGACTGGAAATATGAAAAAAGTTCTAGCTATTATTTCTCTATTTTCATGTGTAATTATTCTATTATTTTTAATACCTTAAGTACGACTTTAAGATAAATTCAACCAAGGTGGTCCATGTGACTTTTCATAAACAGTTTTAATTTTTCGTATAAATATGAAATAGCCTTTTAATCATTTCCTCCTAATCTCAAGAGTAACAGAATTATTAATCATTTTAAAATGGCAAGAAGACTGAAACATCAACTATGGCATAGTGTGCAAAAAGATTTTTGTCCAACTTCTCAGGCTTTCCACAGAAATGCAGATAAATTTCATGGTAGAGCAAGCTACTACAGGACTCTCTAGCCATCTGTTTGTTGCATTTAAGTAATTTAATTTTCAGGAAATGAAACATTTGGCCAAGTACAGGAAAAAATAGTGTCCATTCACACATAACAGATTGATGACATATCCACAGGGTGAATATAAGTTGTTTCAAAGCCTGGAAGGAAATATCATTTGTAGATCAAGACAAAAACTCTCTTGACCCAAGTTGCCTAGAAAATGTGTATATAATCAATGAAAAATTAGTCACTAGAAGCAAACGCTTTTGTAAATGTAATATCTCAAGAAAATAATTGACTAATTCTAATTTTTTGTTTACACATACATTCTCATTTATATTTTTTGATTTGTTAAAGGATATTCTTTAATACTGATATCCAAGTACTAATATTCTTTAAGTCTAACATTGTTGCTTTATTGTAAATCTAGAGTTTATACTTCATTCCATATATGCAGTTTCCACCTTCTACCTTTAGGATTACTCTACTCAAACACATGAGAGATAGGAAAGGGGAGAATTAGATTCATTCAACCTATCTTTTAAACAGGTCTTTAGGAGCAATTCAGTTTTAATATGAGGACCCCTGACTAATTTCTTCTTTTCTTTTCTTGAAACAGAGTCTCGTTCTGTCACCGAGGCTGGAGTGCAATGGCATGGGCGTGGCTCACTGCAACCTCCGCCTCCTGGGTTCAAGTGATTCTCCTGACTCAGCCTCTCGAGTAGCTGGAATTACAGGCGCCAGCCACCATGCCTGGCTAATTTTTTATTTTTAGTAGAGACAGGGTTTCACCATGTTGGCCAGGTTGGTCAGGCTGGTCTCAAACTCCTGACCACGTGATCCGCCCACCTCGGCCTCCCAACGTGCTGGGATTACAGGTATGAACCGCTGTGCTTGGCCCAATTTTCTGTCAAAGAACAAACTGATTCAGTTCACAACGAGATAGATAGACTAAATATAAAAGTGATGAGCATAGGATCTAAATTCTAAATGGCATAGAAACCAGAAGGAAGAATATTCCATTACACAATACTACAGGTGGGGGCATGAGGTACAGTACTGTAGCAGTGGCCTTGTTGACTTCCATTCCTGCCAGTTTGCCAGGGTCAAGAGAAGAGCACACCTTCTTATCCATTTTCTGATTACAGTCTCTTACAATTTATGCTTCATGTCATGGTCTTAGAAACCACAATCCTTTAATGCCTACTTCAAGGGAAATAGACTATACTTACCTGATAGAGACTAAAAAGTCATCTTGCAGAGAACAGACAATTATAAAGGTACTTGTTAAAGATAATACCCAAATTGGTAAGGTAAGCACTCCTAAATTCCACAATCATATATTCAGTTATCTTTTGGGTATATTCATTTAAATGAAAGAGGTCCAACAATGAAATCAGTGTCTTTCCACCCAAACTTATTTTTCTAATGTTTCTTCGATTGGTGAATGGTGAATCACCTAGGTTAGAAACCTCGAGCTCATCCTAAATGCTAACTTCTCTTTCATTTCCAACAACCCACTGGTCTCTAAAACGAATAGAGTCCAGCTCCTTCAATTCTCACACTGACCCCTTACCTTCCTCCTCACCATTACCGCCTTGGTTTGAGCCCTCATCTCTTTCCTAGGGATATGCCACAGCATCCCAACTGATCTTGCCTTAGGTCTTGTTCCCAATCCATTCTTCAAAAGGCTGCCACTGTGATCTTCTCAAAGGTCATTCTGATGCTACCATCTTGCTTCAAGCCCACAAGTGAATCACCACTAATTTCTGGATAAGGTGCCTACCCTTAGTAAGGCACATGAAACCCTTTAAAATCAGCTCTCTTTTCTCCTTCTGCTTAAGTATTTCTCCAGCTTCTTCTTTTCTTCACCCAAATATCCACTTTTTATTGCCACTCTAAAGCAATTTTTATAACAAGCCACACTCTCCTTTCTGTACTTTCATACATACTACCCTTCAGCCTGAACACGAACATTTGCTTACTGTGAATATTCAGCTGTCAGGTAGCTTTCATTGACTCTCCCAGTCTGTCTTGGATGTCTCTCTACTCTCAGAGTCTTTGGTGTAAATCCCCTTTGTAACACTTATCCTATCATATTTAGTTATTGGTGGACCTATTTGTTTTACTTACAAGACTACAAGCTCCATAAGGGCTATAATTTATCATTTGGTATTCTCAGTCAATGTAAGTCTAGTGTCTGGTACATACTAAATATTCAACACGAGTTTGTTAAATTTGATTGAAAGATGAAGAGTCACTATTTCTCCCTACTTTTCATTACATGAATACTATTCTTTAAGATATCCATGGCTTTTAGATATGCTAGTACATGTTTGACATATTTAGTGACAGTACATTTTGCAACAAATATTATATATAGTAATAGCCTCTCCAGAAAAAAAAATAGTACATGACTTTTTAATTGAGTTCTCTTAAATCTGTTAGTAGAAAATTTCAGGATTCTGACGACAAATATGATCATTAGTAATGACTTTTTTTTTTTTTTGAGGCAGATTCTTACTCTGTTGCCCAGGCTGGAGTGCACTGGTGCAATCGCAGCTCACTGCAGCCTCCCCGTCCTGGGTTCAAGCGATTCTCCTGCCTCAGCCTCCTGAGTAGCTGCAATTATAGGTGCTCACCATATGCCTGGTTAATTTTTGTATTTTTGGTGGAGACAGGGTTTCACCGTGTTGACCAGGCTGGTCACCAACTCCTGTCCTCAAGTGATCTGCTGGCCTCAGCCTCCCAAAGTGCTGGGATTACAGGCATGAGCCACTGCATCTGGCCAGTAATGACTTTTATGATAAATACTAATAATATGGATATGACTCTCAGAGATGCCACTGCTGATGAGTTGCAATGATTTCCCTAGGCTCAAGGATATGACAAAGAGAGTCTCTGTTACTTTCCAGGTACAACCCCCTCAAAATCTACCAGTTTTGACCAGCATTTTTGTAAAGATTTCAGCATCTTTGATAAGAAGAAACATGATTTTCCTATCCAGGAGACTGGTATTTATTTTATACCCAGCTCTTAATAAGGAGATACTTTAGATTCAGATCATTCTCAAAAGCCACTAGGAAACAGTTATCAGTAAGAGGTAAGCAAAGTAGCAGCACAGTCAGGATATTCCCTTCCCTCCATGCCAACCCTCCTTTACATTGTGAAAACCTTAGTAGGACTCCATCCTGGTCCTGAGGATGAGAATAAAGAATTGAAAATGGGCTATTCAGATGATAATGATCACCATACCTCTTTTTTCTCTTACTTAGAAAAGGTCTTTCAACTCCCCTTATTTTTTTATTTAACCCAGAACAGGTATGACTACAAGGAAAGCCTGGAAACCTGGAACTTAATTTCAGCAGCAAGTTATCTGAAGACAGACGGCCTGAGTTTGAATTCCAGCTCTGCCTCTTCCCAGCTTCTGCCTTCCGGTGAGTTATCTAAACTCTCTGAGGTGCTTCCAATTCTTTTGTAAAATGGGATGATAATGTGTCAACTCATAACACAGTCAGGTCTTATTATTTAATGTAACAAAATACTTGGAATTATGCCTGGCACATAGTAAGGGTTAGTTATTACTACTGGGTAAATTTTATGGCATTTAAAAATGATTTGGGCCAAATGTCCCTCTTTAGTTTGATAACTGAAAGTTATAGTCAGCCACAGAGAAGAAAACTTCCTTCAACCTTTCATCCAACGGAGGCTCTATCAGATTAAGTATGAACTGCCACAGACCTACACCTTCTAGTTAGTCAATCCCCATCTTTCCCCTTACTGTGTGTGTGTTTTTTTAAACAACAAATTTATTATCTCACAGTTCTGTAGGTCAGAAGTCTGGTGAGCCCAGCTTCTTTCTCTGGTCTGGGTTTCATAGACAGAAATCAAGTTGTTGGCAAGCTGCTCTCTTATCCGGAGGCTCTGAAGGAGAACCGCTTCCAAGCTCGTTCAGGTTGTTGATAGAATCCAGTTATTTGGGCTGCAGGGGTGAGGTCCCTGTTTCCTTGCTGGCTGTGAGCCAAGTGTCTCTCTCAGCTCCTTGAACCTGCCTGAATTCCTCACGATGTTGCTCCTCACATCTAACCAGCTACTGTGTGTTGAGTCCTTCTCACACTTCAAATCTTCGTGACTTCTTCTGCTGCATCTCTTCCGCCTCCAGCTGGAGAAGGTGCTCTGCTTTTAGGGGCTCATGTGACTTTATTGAGCACACCTGAATAATCCAAACGACTCTTCCTGTTTTAAGGTCTGAAACCTTAATTATGCCTGTAAAGTTCCTTTTGCCACCTAAGGTAACATATTTATTGGTGCCAGAGATTAGAGTGCAGACATCTTTGGCGGGTAGGGGGCGTGCTGGGGGGCATTCCACCAACCACACCATACAAAGCCTCCACTATTTGGTCTACCTAACACATTCCTCAATTCTAGAGCAGGAATATGAAGTCTTTGTCCTTTGGAACTGAGGGGAAGAGTTCACAAACAACTGTAATAAGATATATTTATATTACTTATTTATAAATGAACATATTCAAATATACTCAGAAGCAAAGTTAACACTATAAAGACATCCATGTATTGTCAATCTGGATGTATCCATTTTGCCAATCTGGATCCATCTACTTCTTCACACCTGGCTTTTTATCTTTTGATGTATCTTCAGATGGAAGATAGTATCTTCATTTGTGAAGACATATAAGGCTTCATATTTTATTGGAAATTGTAATCATTTCAAATAATACAAATTAAAGAACAAAAAGATGACAATATAACAAAACAAAAAGAATACTCATGCTTTATCCTCATTTAGTGAATGAAAAAAACTTTCAGCTATTAAAGTCTTGTGCAACTTACTTAATTACCATTACAGTTCATTAATATTTTATATTAACATAAAAATATTTTATTCTTATGCTGACATATAAGGGAAAGATGAATGAAATTGAATGGGAAAGGTAGGCTGCTTTTTCTCAGAGAATTAAGAAAAATGAAGCCCAAATCACACATTTTTCTCAAGGATGCTTACTTTCTCCCTTTTGTCTTGTTGCTAACACTTGGGTATTTTCAGGATACTCTATAACTTACTTATGAAGATGTTTTACTATAACAACATAATTATTTCCCATCATGGGGTACCTTGCTGTGTTTTCAGACCTCAGTGATGACAGTGGCACTTCAACTTGAGGGCAACAAGGGAAAGGCCGTGTGTTGTATCACATGAAACTTCTCCTGATCTTAAGTGAGAACAGAGATCATTTGGTTATTGCCTATGAACACGTCCCCATTTCATCTTCAGTTGGCAAAAGGTTTACAATTAAAACAGGCTCATTCCTCAGTAATTATCTTTTGGGGGGTAGCATGCTTTGAGAAATTTCATCTACAGTATTTTAGAAATTCACACTGATATTAACTTAGAACAAAGTAATGTTAATATGTACCGTCAGAGTAATAAATGCACACAGCATGACTTCAACAAGACCAAACAGAACAATCTACCTTCTTGTGAACAGGTATCACTCCTTGACTGTTATATCAATGAGATCATAATCAAATTTAACTCACTGGATTCTGAGAGTTCAGAAATTCTCAGATCATTCCTATTAAGAACTGTTTTCTCATACCATCCATTGGAACTAGAGTATAATTATACTTTCGTTGTGCCTCTAACTTGCAGAGATTTATCTTGGTTTAAGATAGTTCAAAATTTTCTAGAAGAAAAAGTTAGTTGAAATCTATTAACTGCTAATGACAACAGATATATTGTGCCCTCGTATCAAGAAAAGGCATTAACTTTGAGGTGGCTAGCTTATCATGCACAATGTATGATTACAATTTTTTCATCCTAAATTAGTTGTAAGTCCTGTACATTCTATTAAGTAAAACGGGCCCCAAGGGTTGGGTAGAGGGGAGGACCAATTCAATGTTTGCATAGCAAAAAAATCACTTGAGGACTAGTATCTATTCATGTGTGTGTGTGTGTGTGTGTGTATTTATAGTACAAATATGTACAAAATATATATACATATTTTTATTTTTATTTTTTGAGACAGAGTCTCGGTCTGTCAGCAAGGCTGAAGTGCAGTGTCACAATCTCCATTCACTGCAACCTCCGCCTCCCAGGCTCCAGCAATTCTCCCACTTCAGCCTCCCAAGTAGCTGGGACTACAGGTGGGCGCCACCAAACCCAGCTAATTATTTTGTAGTTTTAGTAGAGACAGGGTTTCACCATGTTGCCCAGGTTGGTCTCGAATTCCTGGCCTCAAGTGACCCACCCACCTCAGCCTCCCAAAGTGCTGAGATTATAGGCATAAGCCACCATGCCTGGCCAACATCCATGTATATTCATAAACCTATCCGCATACCTCACAGTCATTCTTCATTTCCTACATTCTAGAAATGATTCAATCTAGATTTATATCCAGGATTGCTGCAGACACATGATAAATATAATGAGTCCTCTCTTTTCCCTATAAAAGGACAAGTAGCTAAATGTAGAGGGGTGAGAGGAGTATGCAGAAAGCAACACTTATAGATACTATCTCATCATCTTTCTTTTTTTCTAGCCTTTTTTGACTTTTCCACATAGAAATAGTATAAAAATATTTGACATTTTCTACCTGTCACCAGGCATCCTTCAGAAAAGATGAATGGAAAATTTTAAAAACAAAACCTATCAAGAAAATGAGAAGAAAAAAAAAAGCCACAGACTGGGAGAAAATATTTGCAAAAGACAAATGTGATTTGGAAATATTATCTAAAATATACAAAGAACTACGAAAACACAACAAGAAAACAAACAGCCAGATTAAAAAATGGGCCAAAAACCTTAACAGACCCCTCACCAAAGAAGACAGGCAGATGGAAAATAAGTATATGAAAAGTTGCTCAATATCACATGTCAGGGAAATGCAAATTAAAATACCAGTAAGATACTATTACACACCTATTAGAATTGCCAAAATCTGGAATTCTGATAAGGCCAAATGCTGGTAAGGATGCGGAATAACAAAGAACTTTATTTCATTGCTGGTGGGAATATAAAATGGCACAGCAACTTTGGGAGACAATTTAGTAGTTTCCTACAAAACCAAACATATACTTAATATACTATCATACTTCTGGGTATTTCCCCAAAGAATTTTAAAATTTATGTTCACACAGATACCTGAAGAGATACTTATAGCAACTTAATTTATAATTGCTAAAACTTGGAAGCAACCAAGATGTCTTTCAGTAGGTGAATGGACAAACTGTGGTATGTCCAGGCAAAGGAATATTAGTCAGTCCCCCAAAAAACTGAGCTTTCCATCCATGAAAAAAAACATTGGGAAAACTTAAATGTATATTACTAAGTGAAAGAAAGCAACCTGAAAAGGCTACATACTATGTGGTCCCAGCTATGTGACATTCTGGAAAAGACAAAAAGAGAAAACTATGCTGACAATAAAAAGGTCAGTGGCTGCCAGGGATTGGGCTAGATAATGGTTGAATATGTGAAGCACAGAGGATTTTTTAGGCAATGAAAATACTCTGTATGATACTATAATGATGGATATATGTAATCATACATTTGTCCAAACCCATGGAATGTTCAACATCAAGAGCAAACCATGATGTAAACTATGGACTTTAGGTAATTACGATGTGTTAAGGTAGGTTCATCCACTGGAACAAATGTACCACTGTGGTGGGAGATATTCATGGGGGGGGAAGGCTACACACGCATGGGGGCAAGGTGTATATGGAAAATCACTGTATCTTCCTCTCAATTTTGCTGTGACATTAAAATTGCTCTAAAAAATAAAGTCTTTTAAAAATACCACTTTAAATAAAACAAAATATCTTTAAACAAAACAAAACAAAATCTCTTTAAATAAAAATATCTCTTTAAATAAAACAAAACCAACAAAACCTAGATGCCCTAAGCCCATCATCTGGACATTAATGCTTATATATGTTTGAATTTGATAATGTAATTTTAGGGGGCAGGGGAAGTGAGAACTTGAGAAAGACTCACATAGTAAAGATCTTCTATGCATGCATCTCAGTACCCACCTTCTAACTCCCTACCAAGGTCAAAAGAGTGTAATGTTGGAGAACCAGCAAAAAAAAGCCATAAAAACAGAAAATTAATGACTAACCAATACCTTTTTTAAAAAAATCAGTATTAATAAACATTGCATTCTTCAAATACGAACCCCTTCCCTTCATACCATTATTGGATTTACGTTTAGGAGAAAGAGAAGATTAAAAGTGTGAATTATTGGGCCAGGCATGGTGGCTCATGCCTGTAATCCCAGCACTTTGGGAGGCCAAGGCACATGGATCAACTGAGGTCAGGAGTTCAAGACCAGCCTTGCCAACACGGTGAAACCCCGTCTCTACTAATTATACAAAAATTAGCTGTGTATGGTGGCAGGCACCTGTAATTGCAGGTACTCGGGAGTCCGAGACAGGAGAATCGCTTGAACCTGGAAGGCAGAAGTTGCAGTGAGCCAAGATTGCACCATTGCGCTCCAGCCTGGGCAACAAGAGCAAAATTTCATCTCAAAAAAAAAAAAAAAAAGCGTGAATTATTACAAATTGAAAAATGGAGTAAATATCTGGATTTTTTTTCTATTTGGCATCAAATCTCTGGAAATGAAGACCCATTTGGAAAACTTTATTTCCTGTTAATCTACCTGGCTGGAAACAGTAACATTAGATTTTAAGTGTAATTTTTTAACAAATCCTATTACTGTAGTACAGCTTCTATATTTAGATGTCAGCACACCAAAAAGCATAATATTCCATGATGATGTTAAATAATGTGTGCAGACACATAATTCTTTGGATGTATTATATACCAAATAAGGGGAACTGAAGTGAGAATGTAGGGTCTACTGGACAAGGTTAGACGACAGAATATTACGGGCAAAAAGTCAAGTGGTAATATCTTACATCTGTATAAGGTTCTGTGGCAAAATGAGTTTAACAGTTCTCAAAATTGAACGTGTTTTCAGTTATGGGATTTCTCAGAATTGTTAATAAGTAAAAGGCTGCATTTACTTCTAAGACATGAATGTCCTGGATACAGTACATAGACAACGTTTTCCGAATTTTCTTGATGAGACAATGCATTATCACCCCTTCTATGAAGGAGCTCAAAAGACTACTATTCTTTGAAATATATGTTGGGAAATAATGATTTTTAAAATGCTTTCTATAGTATTTAATTTAGTCCCCAAGACACTCCTATGAAGGAAACAGAAGAAGTCAGCATGATTTCTAATGCATAGTTAAGAAAACCAAGGTTGAAAGAGATTTACTAAAAAATGGAAAATTTTTACTTGAAACCTGGACTTTTGACACTAACTTTTCACTATGACTTAACTTCTAACAGCAGAACATTTGGAAAATTTTCTAAATTAATTTTCCTTTTCTTATAATAGTTGTTTTATTTTTTCCTCTATTTTAGACATATATACATAATCTATACACTTTATTTTTGGAACATGCAAAAGACAATAAGACTTCCTTAGAGCTCTAAAACATGTCTTGCCTATAGAAACAATTTCATAAAAATTCTTCATGTAACAAAATGCAAGGAAAGAAATATTTGAAGAAATATATTTGATAAAACAGAAATACAAACCAACATCTCAATGTACACTAAAAGAGAAAGTACCCACATTTTGCACATTTTTCTCTAGAGAAATAACTGATTTCCTCATGATTTAAAAAGAAGTCTCTAGTTTCCAAAAAATGTCATTTTCCCACCCACACTTAGCAATACTATTCCCCGCTTTTCTATCATAATTATCTCTTCTTTACTTACTCCTGATCATCCAGAAGATATATATTTAATCTTGTTTCATCACGACAAGTTACCATGTTTTTTAGACACAAAAGAATGATGGTAAGAAATGCTTTATTCTTTTACTGGCACACCCTGCAAATCTGTATCCCCTGGTTCCTTTAGTTGTGGCTACATATTTCATTCAACAAATATTTACTGAGTGCTTTCCAGGGGCCAGACATTATGCTAAGGCATGTTCAGTCCCACCCCACTTAAAAAATTTTCCTGCCTTTAAATATTCTTCTCTGTAATATGTAATCCCCAAACGCAGATCTGATCATAACACTTACTTTTTGAAAACTTCTCAATAATTTATCATTGCCCAGACATAATAAAATCCAACTGACTTGGTAACATATCAAAGGTTCTCCATGAAATCAAACTAAGCCCATTTCCTGGTCTTATTGCAGGCTTTGTCCTACTAAAGCAGTCTCCAAACTAAGGAATGCATACTTTTGAAGAGCAAAAAGATTTTTTAAGAGATATGTGAGCACAGAGACGGTTTTATGAAAATCTATTTTGTTTACATTTTTATCCCTACTATGTGGAACATGCTGGGCATTAAACAATTATAGTTTGAATGAACGCATGTGTGAATGAATCCTAACAGTCCACACAATACTCTTCTAATACAGATTTGTCTAAGAATATCCTGTGGTCTGAAAATTTTCCATCCCCAAGTTTGCTTTCATGATGATTTTTCTCCTACTTTCGAAAAGGAAGGGATGCATGTCATATATTCCAAATATCACTAGGGTGCTTTGCCATGGGAGAAAAATACTTTCTTCCATGGGGAGAACAATAATGGGAAATTTTGAAATACTGTGTTGCTATGAAGTGAATGACCCTAATGAATTGGAAATCAATTCTTTTGCAACTTAGTTTCTAATTCATGCTCTCAAGAATAAAGAAGGATTTAATGGATTTATAAACACAGGGAGGATTAAAATAAACCTCTGAAGATAAATATAAATCACTGAGGTTATTTTTTTTGCTTACAACTCAGCTACTACATTTTAAAAAAAGGAATAAAATTATTTCTGAACCCTGTTTCATTTGAGCAATAAGTAATATTCACTCACCAATTTATAAACTAATTTAAAAATCAATTTCATTAATGTATTTGCAGTAACATTTTAATTTTTATGTTATACAACATAAAGATCTACAGAATATTTATCTTACTGAATAATAGCTATATAGTTATATAAGTAATAACTAACAATATTTATAATAATAAATTAATCCAGGGGAATATTTTAAACATTTAAAATGTTTCAGTCAAGAAATTTTAAAATATACACCTTTTTTTTTTTTGAGACAGAGTCTTGCTCTGTCACCCAGGCTAGAGTGCAGTGGCATGATCTCAGCTCACTGCAGCCTCTGCCTCCAAGGGTCTTGTGTGTCAGCCTCCTGAGTAGCTGGGACTACATATATGCGCCACCATGACAAGCTAATTTTTTTGTGCGTGTTTTTAGTAGAGGCGGGGGGTTTAGCCATGTTGCCCAAGCTGGTCTGGAACTCCTGAGCTCAGGCAATCCACCCGTCTCAGTTTGCCAAAGTGCTAGGATTATAGGCCACTGAGCCACTGCGCCTGGCTGATATACACATATTTTTATTGCAAAGAATTATGAAAGTAGAGCAAGAAAAGACTTTAAAGTATAAAAACACATGACACTGAAATACAATTCAGTGGGGAAAATGGAATAGGTTCAAGGAAAACAAGGCATGTTGCAAAATGTACTGTTGTTAAAGAAAAGCCTATTCATGTTTTTAAAAAAATAGCTGATAAAGGTTATCAAATGTCTGTAATATTTAAATTCTAATGGATACATTTAAAGGTGTGATATGACAGCTTTATTATCAACTACCAGTATTTTTCATACACTAGAAAATTAAAACAATTTTTTGACAAAATAGTTCTAAATATCAACTTAAAAATACATAAGGAGGTAAAAAGTTTTCAGAATTCTTTTTGAGAGCACACGAAGAAAAATGTTGAGGATCACTCTTCTAAAGTAATCCAAAGTTTTCTCCTCATTTTTCAAAAACTATTGATGTTGTTGAGGTGGTTGCTTGACCTAATGGCCCTTTCCAACCGTTTCTCTGGCTATAAAAAGCTTATGAGTCTTTCCAGGTTTCGCCAATGCCGTGTTTTCCTTCGAAGCTCTCCCTGATTCCAATGCCCTGGAAATGTGGTAATCCATGACTTCTTCCACTGGGCTTCCACAGGTATTCTGACTTCTAACTCCTTGTATCTGACAGCCCAAATAGATAACAAACATCGTAAAGTGTTCTATGCATGTTCATACGGCCAAAGGCCCAGCAAATCGCTTTGTAAAAAGGAATGCAGTGCTTCACAGGTACCGCCAAATGACTTAATATTTTCATTAACTGAAGGAAGAGTTCTTGCCTAAGAAATTGAAAGAATGATAGCAAAATACACAAAGCGAGAGAGTATCTTGTGGGGAAAAACATTAAGGTTACCTGTTTGGCTTTCGGCTGACTAGTTTGGGGTGGGGGCAGCACAGCAAAATGGAGATGTCCTAAGGATAGAAGTGTGAGACTGACTGCCTGCAGATGACTGGACTTCAACAGCTATATTAAGGAGTGGCCTAAGAGATGACAGGTGACTCTCTCAAAATGGAGGGCCTCACTCTGGGAATGAGCTTCAAATGTGTGTAAATCATTTAGATAAATGGAGGGAGAAGTACAGGAAGATAGAGAGCTAGCAAGGAAGGAAAAATTGGATCTGATAAGTACAGGGATGAAGTGAGGAGAGAAATTTAAAAAGGAACAAGTGAGCCTTAGAAATCAATGGTATGGCAAAAAAAGGAAAAAAAAAAAGGAATGTATTGCCATGTATTTTCTTTAAGAAAAGTATGGAAATCAAAGACAAGAAGGGAATTTATAAACAAGAAATGAAAAGAGGAGTAGAGCACAAATTTGAAGTGTGAGAGAGATTAAACTATAGCTATGAGAGGCAGCCTAGACAAATCAAGACCACATTTTGTTGTTATCATTTTTGTTTATTTTCCAAGAGGCAGGGTCCCACTCTGTTGCCCAGGCTGGAGTACAGTGGTATGATAATAGCTCACTGCAGCCTTGAATTCCCAGGCTCAAGTGATCCTTCTGCCTCAGCTTCCCAAGTAGCTAGAACTACAGGTGCACACTACTACACCCATTTAATTTTTTATTAAATAACACAGCTTTATTACCTTATAGTCTGGAGGTTAGAAAACTAACATGGGTCTTACTGGAATAAAATCAAAGGGTTGGCAGGACTGTGTTGCTTTCTGGAGGTTCCAAAAGGAAATCTGTTTTATCCTCTTGAATTTGAGGACCAGAAATGTGAATGTGAATATTTCACACCTTTTAAAAATATTTTAGGTTCAGGGATACATGTGCAGGTTATATAGGTAAACTGAGTGTTGTAGGGGTTTGATATACAGATGGTTTCATTACCCAGGTAATAAGCATTAGTACTCAATAGGTAGTTTTTCAAACTCCACCCTGTTCCCACATTCTTCCCTCAAGTAGGACCCAGTATCTATTGTTCCATTCTTTGTGTGCATATGTACTCACTGTTTAGCTCCCACTTATAAGTGAGAATATGCAGTACTTTCTTTTCTGTTCCTGTGTTAGTTTGCCTAGGATAATGGCCTCCAGCTCCATCCACGTTGCTGCAAAGGACATGATCTCCTTTTTTATGGCTGTATAGTATTCCATGGTGTATATGTGCCACATATTCTTTAACCAGTTTACCATCGTTTGGCAGTTAGGTTGATTCCATGTCTTTCCTATTGTGAGCAGTGAGTTAGTTCTCGGCTGGTCTCTACCTTCTGGCCTCAACTGATACTCACACTTTGGCCTCAAAAAGTGCTGGGATTATAGGTATAAGCTACTGTGCCTAGTCATTGTTCTACTTTTAAATGAAGAGAGACTTGGATTAGATGAAAAAGTAAACCACAAGAGTAGAAGTAATTTTATGAGATAAATACAGGAGAATAATTTATGACCCATAAAATTCATTTTTTCTATATTCTGTATTCTATACTCAGTACTTTTATAATTCCAAAATGCTTTCATGTATAAATAGGAGCTCTAGTATTATTCCTTATATTGATAAATGAAAGTTGCAATACAAGAAAAGGAGAAAAATATTGGCCAATCAATTAGAATTATATGCACATGTATTTTTCTCAACCTTTATATGGACTGTGATATTCTAAAGTTAGAAAATAAAAATTAGTTTTAACTGAACAAGCCTGTTGATTTAAATTATAAAATACATTAAATATATTCTACTAGTGTTATTTGCTTTATATTTTAAGCTTCTAGCTGGCCTGGTGCAGTGTCTCATGCCTGTAATCCCAGCATTTTGGGAGGCTGAGGTGGGAGGATAGCTTAAGTCTAGGAGTTCAAAGCCAGCCTAGGTAACATAGTGAGGCTCCGTCTCTACCAAAAATAAATAAATTAGCCAAGCATGGTGGGGCACATCTGTAGCTCCAGCTAATCAGGAGGGTGAGGTGGGAGGATTGATTGAGCCTGGGTCAAGGTTGAAGTGAGATGTGATTATACTACTACATTCCAATCAGGTGACAGAGTGGGACCCTTTCTCCCAAAAAACAAAAAATCTTTTAAGTGCTCTAAGATATGTTTTCATGTCCTTATAAAGGTCAGTTTTCTGTGATATCCTTAATAATCATAAAAGATTCTTTTATTTTTATCTTGACATGAATAAACAGAAAATTAAAAAATAATATAAATGGGATGATGGGAATTATGAAATAAGTTTATTATCTACATTATTATTATTATTATTATTATTATTTTAGAGGAGTCTCACTCTGTCATCCAGGCTGGAGTGCAGTGGCACCATCTTGGCTCACTGCAACCTCTGCCTCCCTGAGGGTTCAAGTGATTTCTCCTGCCTCAACCTCCCAAGTAGCTGGGACTACAGGTGTGCACCACCACACCCAGCTAATTTTTGCATTTTTGGTAGAGATGGGGTTTCACCATGTTGGCCAGGCTGGCCTCGAACTCCTGACCTCAGGTGATTCACCTGCCTCCGACACACAAAGTGCTAGGATTACAGGAGTGAGCCAGTGTGCCTGGCCAATAGCTACACTAATTAACACCATTCTGAAACATAATAAAGCATTTACAGATAATAAAAATAGAGCTATTCCAAATGGTATGAGATATAAATGATATGCCGTAAGACGTAGACTTGCTTTATCTTCAGTTATTCAAAAGTATCTAAAGAACTTAGTTTTCTAATGATTAAATCAGATCTTAGAATGCCTTTGCCTTCTGGGGCCTCTGTTCTATTTCATTGGTCTACGTCTTTGCTTTGGTACCAGTACCATGCTGTTTTGAGGAGCATCACACACTGCGGGCAGTTGTGGGGGCGAGTAGGGGAGAGACAGCGGCAGGGTGGGGAGGGAGGGGAGGGGAGGGAGGGATAACATGGGGAGAAATGCCAGATAGTTTGCACCTAAAGTAAAATAAATACATTTTAAAAAATGAAAAAGAAAGAAAGCCTTTGCCTAAGTTATATACAGAAAATGAAATGGGGGGAAAATGGGAGAGCTCTACCTTTTCTCACATTCCCTATTTACACAACTTTGAAGTCTTCTAAAAACTCAGGTGCTTTTTCACAAAAACAGAAACAAATCAAAATTTGATCTGAAGACCCAGCATTGCTGAATGAGAAGGATTTTGTCCCATCAGCATTTCCATCCACATGGTCCCCTCTGAAGAATGAGAAGGAGGAAGGGGGAGGGCAAAACTTGTTAGGCTCTACTATGGCATCAGCTTCCATAAGCTAGAGGACCACGGCGTAGAAGATACCAAGTGCTTCTGTATATTACTTTTACATGCAGAGGAATAGACTTTTATTTCTCAAGAAATAAAAGAAAATCTTCCTCTTCATTCAATTGACTTCAATCATGGTACTTTTTTTGAACATATGAGAGTTACCGAGTTGGAATACATCCCCCACTCCCATCCTCATTACTATTTTGTCTCTTCAGGTTCAAGATGGTGAGCTCTTCTTTTAATAATAAATATAAAATGACACAATGAGGGTTTCTGCAGAGCAAACGCACATAATCCTTTTTAACTAACTAACCAGCCTTTTGCTACTTGGTTGGATACTACGGATGTCACCTTATATGATAAGATGGTGTTTCTGTACAAATTTAATTAATTAATGCAACAAAAATTTATTAAGCAGCTAATACATGCCAGGAATGATTTCTGGAGGTGGAGATACATTAGTAAACAAATCAGTGATAACTGTCCTCCTGAAGTGTGTATTCTAGTGGTAGGGCCAGTGTTGGGAGTAGTGAGAAGAACTTGCAACAAATATAATAAATACAATTATATAGCAGGACAGAAAGTTATAAGTGCTACAGAGAAGAAAACAGATCAGTGTGAGAGCAGTATGGAGAAAGGGGTTTGGACTGCAATTTTAAATGGTGAGTTAGAGTAGTGCTCATGTATCTGTAGAAAGTAGGTGAGCTTGAACTTCACCATCTTTTTATACTGAATTACTATTATTCTGACAATGGTTAAAGGAGTTCAAAATGGTTTCCTTCTTTCTTTTCTTTTCCTTTTTTGGTTTATTTTCATTTGGGGGACATGATTAATTTTCTATTCTTGATGAACATATTTTAAAATAATTGGCAGTTTTATAAGAAAGTATGAACTACAGAACCTCGTATCTGTATATAATTAAACCAAACCTAGAAATGACCCATTGTACAGGTTATGTGATTGAAAATTCAGTACATAAATACATTAAAATATTCAACTGAGCATAACTGAGTATAGCTGAGTGATATAATTTAAAGACCCATGACAACAAAAACCAGTGTGCCTTTGTCCATGCTGTATCTACTGGACCTAGAACACTGCTTGGCTCATGATATGTACTCAGTAATTAACACTAGTTTGATGAAGGAAGCAAAGAATGGTTAGAGGCACTGGGGTTGAGTATAAGTAATGGAGACTTTTGAGATTTCAGGCTGTCAGTGATGTTTGACTTTTTCATGTGCTCCAGGAGCAGAACTGCTTTCAACCTAGCCAAACTCTTGAGAGAACCTTATTATAATGAAGCCTTTCCAAATGTATATTTATTGCATCTGAGTTGTTGTCTATATTTAATATTTCAGAACCATGGTCCCCAACCTTTTTGGCAACAGGAACGGATTTAGTGGAAGACAATTTTTCCAGGAGAGCATGAGGGGTGGGTATTAAATTATCATAAGGAGTGCACAACCAGATCTCTGTCTTGTACAGTTCACAATAGGGTTTGCACTCCTATGAGAATCTAAAGCCACTGCTGATCTGACAGGAGGTGGAACTCAGGCAGTCATGCTGTCTTGCCCACTGCACACCTCCTGCTGTGCATCCTAGTTCCTAACAGGCCACGTACAGGTACAGGTCCACAGCCCAGGGACTGGGGACCTCTTTTAAAAGAGGAATTGGAAGGTAGTTTATACTCAGGTGTATTTTCTTTTCCTTTCTTTTCTTCTCTTTTTTTCTTTTTTCTTTTTGGAAACACAGTCTCATTCTGTTACCCAGCCTAGAGTGCAATGGCATGATCATGGCTCACTGCAATTCCCACCTTGCAGGTTCAAATGATTCTCCTGCCTCAGTCTCCCAAGAAGCTGGGATTACAGGTGCCTGGCACCACACCTGGCTAATTTTTGTATTTTTAGTAGAGATGGGATTTTACCATGTTGGCCAGGCTGGTCTCAAACTCTTGACCTCAGGTGATCTGCCCACCTCAGCCTCCCAAAGTGCTGAGGTTACAGGTATGAGCCACCGCACCTGGCTGTATTTTATTTCTCTACCTCTCGAGTCAGTAGCTAATACTATGTTGACAGACTTGGGGAAAGCCAATTAAAATGCCTAAGACACAGAAACTTAGAACCCTAACATCTAGTCAGTTTTCTGCAATTGCAGTAAAACATAGAAAGATGTAACCATGTTAACAATGTAGCTCTCTTCTCCTGGCTTATAAAGAATAAACATCTCCTGTACACATGCTAACTCTGGAGATTCCTTCCCTGGAAAAGTATCTTTCTTCAAGAGACCACAGTGAGGTGGAGACTGGAAGAGCAAGGGCCAGGTTAGAGACGATGTCATTTACTAGAGTTTCAGATGTCATCTGCAGCTCAATATTGCCAGTTGTTTGTAACTCACTAGCAAACGATAAGCCATTAATCCATTAACTGGTATGTTTACATCTATGTTTCTTTTCTTCCCCATGTAAGCAGAGAACATAGCAAGTCCTCTGTATTACATTAGGTGTCTAAAGGCACAGAAACATCATCTTTAGAAATTCTGAGTCCCAGAAAAGTCTATGTTATTTTTCTATGCACAGCAGGCAATATTTTGTCTGTGTACGTGAGCTCCTTTAGGGCAGAAATCATACCTCTTTCAACGTTTTATCTTATGAAACTCAATAAATGGCAGTCAAATGAAACTATAAATGAAGATATGCAATGTTTTGTTTTGCTAAAAAAACTGTCCATTAAAATTGGTAATTAGAAATTATGACGTGCTTGCATGAGAAGGAAAAAATCATGGCAGTTGTTTGTGACTCATTAGCAATACTAAGCCATTAATCCATTAATTGCTATGTTCACATCTATGTTTCTTTTCTTCCTCATGTAAGCTGAGAACATAGTGAGTCCGTATCATATTCCACTGATAAATAGGCATTTATCAATAATCACAATTGAGTAGACTAGATAGCCGTGATGACTGCATTTAGCAAACAACTGCTCTATTTCCCTTTGGTCTGCAAAAATATTTTTAATGGTTACAAAAATTATGTCTTTAGTACATAATACATTTTATTATCAAATTCTGGTTTTAAAAAGGGACTGTTATTAATGAGAGAAGTTAAGTGATATGCTCGATGTCACATGAAAGGCTTACAGTGAGAGACAAAGAGGACATGAATAAAATCAAGATGATCTGCTTCTCAGATGTATCTTACTCCCGTAACTGATATGCTGACAGTTACAAACCCAATTCATATAATTATCACAGCATAAAGAAGACATGTTTATAAAGGCAAGGTCATTTGTAATGTAAAATAAAGTGGTCTCAGCATGTCCACTATGAGCAAATGCTGAAACATTACCCATTTAATGAATATTAATTATGTATTAAAACCTAGAATTAAATACATAAAAAAGAACAACTGCTGTCTAGACTCAGGAGAGATAGTATTCAGGCAGTAGTTCTGATACTTGATCTGCCATTTCAATTATTTTAAAGTGTTCCAAATATTTATGCCACAGGTTTTTAGAGAAAATTTCTTTGTTTTGCAGAAGTAAAGGATGAGGGATTTTTATCCCCTCTCCCCAAAATGAGAACCAAAGAATTACCTGTAGAATTGCAACCTCATTACGAAGCTGGCTTTCTTGTTTTGTTGGAAATCTTAATTTGTCAATGATTTTAATAGCTACATCTCTTCCTGTTTTACGATGTTTTCCTTTAAAATGAAAAAGGGAAACATAAGTATGTTATTAAATATCATCTATATTAAAGAACACTAAAATTTGCAAGTACATTTAAAGAAATGATAAACATATTTCACTGAATAAATTAACATTTATAAAGAGCACTGACTTATATATATATAAAGATTTCATTATTCTAAATCAAATACATGCTTGCAAATTAACCATAATTTAGAATGCGAAAGAATTGGGGCATTGAAAGCTGTATGTATCAACAGCCTGGTATATTTTCCATAAAAATATATGTTTTAGAAACAGAATATTGAGCTATTTAATATAGAAAATATTTGTATCACTAGAAAATTAACTCCCCTTTAGAAAGTATATATATATATGTTTTTTGAGACAAGGTCTCATTGTGTCTCCCAGGCTGGCATACAGCTGCACGATCTCAGCTCACTGCAACTTCTGCCTCCTGGGTTTAAGTGATTCTCCTGCCTCAGCCTCCTGAGTAGCTGGGATTACAAGTACCTCCCAAAACACCCAGCTAAAGTTTGTACTTTTGTAGAGATGGGGTTTCACCCTGTTGGCCAGGCTGGTCTTGAATTCCTAACTTCAGGTAATTCACCTGCCTTGGCCTCCCAAGTTCTAGGATTACAGGCGTGAGCCACCCACCTGGCCTAGAAAGTATGATTTTAATGTTCTTAGAAGATAATGCAAGTTATATGGCAAAGAATAAAAGTCTTGGCTCTGTCACTTATTAGCTGTGTTTTCTTGAGCCAATCACTCACTCTTTCTGAATTCTAGGTTCCTCATGTACAATGAGAAGATTGGATGAAAGAAGGCATGTAAAGTATACAAAGTACCCTGGTAACTATGCACACTCAAAAAATGTTAGTTATCATCATCATCATCATCATCACCACTACCACATAATAGGCCCTTTATGTACATTACATCTCATTTATCTACTACAACAAACTTTTCCGGAATTCTATGGGGCACCCCTAAGTTCTTAACTTCTACACTACTATATTGTGGTAGGTATAAAATATAGTAGTGTTAATTGAATCTGAAAATAAGAAATGAAAATGAATCAGAAAATAGAAATGGAAAATGGATCTAATTACTCAAATTTTTTGGCTACATACAAACGAACTTGAAATTCCAGTCTTCTACCACTTGTAAATCCAGTGTTCACTCATCCTATATCCCACTCTCACTATTTCTTCTCTTTCCAGGCTGCTTCCCTTCACTATCAAATCGCCTCGTGTTCAGTCTCTACTTCCTTAACATCATCTTTTACTCTTTGATTCACTGTAGTCAGTCTGTATTTCAACTCAGCCATTTTCCTGCAAGTACTCTTGCCAAGGCCATGACTTCTTTCAACTCTACTGCTTTGTCACTGCAGTACTTGGCCTCTCTTCTGAGACTCTCCTCATCTACTTTACCCCATTTGTGTCTAGTCTTAGTGTTTCAGTCTTACATGTGGAGGCCTCCTCCTATTCCTGGGTCTTCAGTGTTGGATGTTCCAAATTATCTGGCATCTGCTGTTCTCTCTATCTCATGTGTCACTCCTGTCTCATCCTACATGATGTGCAGTTATGTATATTTACCATGATCTATCTACCATAATTTTTTGCATGCAACTATTATACTGCAGAGCAATAATCGAACATTTGGTCCCCTCTATTATACAGTTATGCATTAACAAACAGTACAATGGTTAGTGGCTCATGACAGGTTTCTTATCAAAGAAATCACTGGAGCATTTTATAAGGCTCAGTGTTACTTTGTAAAATAGAGTAGAACTTAATTAGTTTTTAAATTAAAAAGTACAATATCATATGGTGATAAATAAAATTGAATGGGACACTGTGATTATTTCAGAGCACCCAACCTCACCACAAGAAATAATTTGTTACTGATAATATTAAGAACTGAAAGTTATGAGGTCATTTTACAAGGCAGGTAAAGCATTAATATTAAATGTTTTTCAAAGATTTGAAAAATATCCTTTAACTGGCTGTAATCCAAAACAGCAGAATTTAGGATAATACACTTACCAAAGAGCTTGATAATAAAAAAATAGGCAAAAACTTGATATTTTACCTCAAAAATTAAAAAAACAAATCAAACCTTAATGAAACAAATATATTGTTAAAGACACTAGAAAGTTAAATTTAGTTTTATCTACTAACATGAATGAACTTCTATAAAGGTCTGATCAAGTATGCTAAAAGAAAATGGAATTAATTTGTTTACAAAGCACAACTTCCTTGTTTTCTCAACATTTTGTCTGATAAACCAAACTACTTCATACTATGTGTATGATTTTCAGGAGTACAAAACTTTTCTTTCAAGATAGAAATACACCAATTTTCCGGACAGTAACTATCTCAATTTTTTTAAAAGGCAGAACAAGAAAGATACGCACACAGACATATATCATATACACACATAGGTCTTCTCTTTTATGTTTTTCCTGGAAATTTTGCTTTTCTAAATAAAACTAGTAAAAATTTTAAGTTCATAAAAATACTTAGAGAGATAACCTACCTCCATAAACAATTCCAAATTGTCCAGAACCTAGTACTTCATCAGGAAAAATCTGATATACTGTGCTGATATCCTAGAGGTACAAGTTCAATGAAAAACAAACACGAAGCAGAACAAAACATGAGTCCTAAAAAATTATATAATTGTATTAATATATCATAAATATTAAGTATTTGAAAAATAAATTATAGATGCTAGATGAAATTTGAAGTGACTATAATATTCAAAGCACACTCTTTAACTTATGTAATAACGTAATGTTTTGGAAACTGTTCTGATCCTAAGTGGCAGAGGTTTTCTAACATGCTAGCACATATGTTTCATTAGAAATATGACTAAAACCATAAAGTGTGATTTACTATATAAGTATTAAAAAAAGATATTTGCCTGTTGAGATGGCTATTTGGAAATTTCATTAAATAATCACGGCTCCCAATCACATGTCTGCGTGAATCCTGCTTCCAACCATTTCTCCCTGTATGGCTAGACTGGAAAGGTTGCTCCCTTATTAGTCACCCCCATGCAGATGAACCTGAAGTGACGGAAGAGGAGGCTGAATGACTGTGAGTGAGCTGGAGACGCTGCAGAAGGATGGCAACCCATGTGAACTTCTCATGTGTGAAGTAGCTAAACTTGTCCAATTTATCACTTCAGAAGGTAACAAATTCCAAAAGTCTAATTCTTTCTCCTTGAAATAATAACTGCTGAATAAAGCATCTTTTTAATCTATGTTTTACAGTCTGTGATTTCATTAGACAATTAAATCACAAGGTAACACTTTTTTCCTTTATATATTCCCATTACATCCCATCAGATTTTCCACCTGCCTTCTATTCTTATACTTTGACTTTATTTTTAAGTCTTTTAACATCAAATCCTACCATCTCCTTATCCTATAAACCCTTTTCCTTTTCCTTTGTCCTTTCCCCTAGAAAATAACTACAAGTTGTCTCCATCCTGTGATTCCTTCAAAGTACCCTCAGGATGAGTTTGTGGCTGTCTAGGGACAAGACAAGTAATATTAACATTATTCTGTTATTCTGAGTTCAAGCTATTTCATCTGATAAGAAAAGTGTTCTTTAGGCTTTCTGATAACTCAATGTCTGATTCAGAAATTTCAGTAGACAACAGTGGCTGAATAGGGTGGAATAACTCCACAGCTATCAGGCATTTCCCAAGAGACGTATAGAGTAACTTGTATTTCCTAAAATGTCTCTGGCTAAGCAAAGGAAACAGGAACCTTCAGAAAAGAAATTTCTTTAGGAATCTATCTCACAATTGACAGCACAATAATTTATCTAACCTTCACTATGACATTTACCTAGTTCTCTCTAATTCATATTTGGCTGTGTGTTTACTTTATGCCACTTTAATGTAGGCTTCAAAGACATAGTAAGGATGAATAGAGTTTCATGAAGATAATTTTTTTAAACAAATCTTTAGAAAGTGTAAGCTGTAAACTGCATTCTTTGGGCCATAGGTACAGCAGGCAAAATAGAGAAAAAGGTCTGGGTCATAGGAGGAGGTAGGAAAGGACTTATTACTTTTTGGTTACTTACAATAGGAATAAAACATAACAAAGAAAACATAAGAAAGACTGTAAAATATTTCATAACATGTCTGATCTACAATTTTCAAAAACCGAGCTGCAAGGATGGAGTTACGTGGCACACGTGACTAGGGTGCTAAAATGAGAACCCACAAGATTTGATTTATGCAACTGTCTTAAAGTCTCCTTGATGTGTACAAGAGACTATAAGAGCATTTGCAACTCCTTGTCATATTACAGCACTTCTAGGTAGCAACTAAAGAATGAGAACAATGGCATTTTTAAGCTACTCATGTAAATTGAGAAACGTATCTTATTTTGCTTGTGTATTTATTTTACTGTGTAATATCAACCATTACAATTCCAGTACCAAGCAAATATGTGAGAAATTAGGCATCAAATTATAGTTGCATAACTGAGATAAACAGATATTTGGTTCTACATTACAGAATCGATTATAGAAAAATTACTAAACAAATCTATACAACTTAACATTTCTAAAATCTTACAGAAAAAAATACAAATTCTATATCGCTTTCCAAAAATTACCAAAAAATTAAAATGAATTTAAAAATCTATTTTATGATGCTTTTATTTTCCAGTAATCACATTAACAAGTTTTATATTAGTAGGTACATACTTACCACATTTTCTTGAATCTGGCAATTTGATACCGAAATACTCACAGAGATATCTCCTGGAAATGCATGTTAAACAATATGCACACAAAAAGTCAGTAAGAGATGTAATAGCAAAACAAGCAAATACATGCTTACAACTCATCCTGCAAAAGTGGTTTTAAATAAATCCTAGCAATTAGGTTTTTCTATGAAAATGTCATTAGAATATTTATTTCCTTTGAAAATTACATATTCACCATACTTGGTTTTGAAAAATAACATTTTGTCAGTTTAGAGTTTGGAGTCAGAAGGACTTGGATTCAAATACTGGCTTTGCTACCTCACGGCTTTGGTGCAAACTTAGACAACTTAATCTAGCTGGAGAGATACTGATTTCCTCAGCTGTAAAACAGACAAATCATTAAAGTCTACCTGTTGGAACTGAAGTAGGCATTAAAATAGAGATCTCATGTAAAGTGCTTAGCACCAAAATAGGCATATGTATTCTATTAATATGTATTTCGATTGTAGAGATAAAAAATTGTGACAGATCAACAGATAACACTGTAATGTAAAATAACAGAAGTTAATTCATAGGTTTCATTATGAGTAACCATTATGAAATTTAAAAATCACTTTTTTATACAAATATTCATCTAAAATTTCTTCTTTAAAATTCTTCCTCAATACTGGATCTAGGTTGCATTTTAGCAAATATATCGCATTCTACTAATGAATAGAGATTTCTTCCTGGGATAAAATGATCAAGACTTACCAATTACCATGTACTCTGCAAATCAAATACCCCACACAGAATACTAGGTGAGATGTTTTTAGGGAAACTTATTAATGCAGATTTGCAAATAACAAGACTTTCATTTCATGTCAAGCTAAAGCTGACTAGATTACTTCTTCTTCTTATTTTTTTTTTGAGGGCAAGGTGTCTGTCACTCAGGCTGGAGTGCAGTGGCTTCATCTCGGCTCACTGCAACCTATGCTTCCTGGGCTCAAGCAATTCTCCTGCCTTAGCCCCCAGAGTAGCTGGGATTACAGGCACCTGCCACCATTACTAGCAATTTTTGTATTTTTTGCAGAGACTGGGTTTCACCTTGCTGCCCGGGCTAGACTCAAACTCCTGGGCTCAAGTCATCTGCCTACCTCAGCCTCCCAAAGTGCTGCGGTTAGAGGTGTGAGCCACTGAGCCTGGACAGATTACTTCTTCTTTTACAATCAATAGCTCTAGAGGTCTGTAATTGCCTAATATATAGTGTTTACCTGAATTTGTTAAATTTTAATATAAAATAGCTACAATAAAATAGGATAATTTAACAAACTAAACATCTTAGTTTGTGCAGCAGCTTTTGTTCAGAGACCCTACATTCTCCAATAAACTAAGTCATCCCCATGGAGTCTTTCTTCATTCTGTTCTTAGGAAGGGCATGGTACATGTTTACTAAGCAAGAGGTAAGCAGATGATGAGCTTTGGGCTAGTTAGAAAACTGACAGACTCACTGTGCAAGTTGGTTCCTGTACCCACGGACGAGCCCTTGGGAATGACGGGCATAAGGGCATGCTGGATGGCTATCTCCCACATCCTGGCCACATCTGCACCAACACCACTGGTGAGGACACTGTTATTTGGTGGTGGACTGGAAGGATTGACCACATTTTCTCCCACATAATATACTACATTTGCTGTAGTGATTTCAAAACAATGAGGATTGGCCCCACTAGGAATTAAAGCTGAAGTTTTTGCTGGTTCCAGAGATAAAATTTCGGATAAAGGAATTTCCTGTGAAAGAAAGAAAGTGCTAAACTTAGTTTATCAAAAGTATGTAAACTTTCAAAGAAAATTCATGCCAGGAACATGAATAGCCATCATTTACATAAAATATAGTTTTAAACTATAAAACACAGAATATTGCTAAGCAAAATTAAAAAAATACATTTACTATGTATTTTTATCATTAACCTTATCATTTCCTTTTTCTAGAAAATGTGACTATTTTTGCTATGTTCGTGTAGCAGAAGTTAAGTATGGTTAGAAATAATGATTTTGAATTTTCACCAAAATCCAACATTAGAAAACAAATGATAATTTTTATAGCAGTGAAGTAGAATCACAACACTTTTGAAATGTGTTTAGGTAGACAAGGCTATTTTTAAATTGTAACCTATTCTTTAAGGCACTGAAATGAATCATTTAATTTGATTCAATACATGTTAATGTAGTAAGATAGCTAAGTGAATAGTTTAAGTGAGGACAACTACAGAGATTGGTTTTAAATAGTTTTTTTTTTTTTTTTTTTTTTTTTTTTTTTTAGATTGAAAATTTGGATTTAACCCAGGCTGAAGTTCAGGGGCCAGAAGATGGTTAACCCCAAACAAAGC
>CAUYLG010034208.1:0-10183 GCA_963573385.1 Cacajao melanocephalus
GTTAATTTTCTGTCTCATTGATCTGTCTAACATTTACAGTGGATTGTTGAAGTGTCCCACTATTATTGTGTGGGAGTCTAAATCTTGAATTTTGATTCTTTACTTCGTAAGTAAACTGGACTTCAGAGAAGTTAGACATCTTCTCTAAGATAATAGCATATAAGAAATTGCAGAAATACGTCTTAAAACTGTGTCCAATAGAGAACAAAGTCTGGTCACTTGTAGATATTCTATGGCGCCTTTATGTGCTCTTAATAATAATAATGTACTGGTCATTTCTAAAGAAATGCACCATGTCCTAAGACCCTGCTAGGTGCTTTATCGTGGTGGCCACTTCCAGTAGTCAATTTCAACCCCAATTTCTGTAGTTTTTAATTAGAGAGGCAAAACTTTGTAAGATTATTGATACTGCACCAGTAAAATTGACTCCCTATTTTCCAGAGCAGAGTTAGCTTTTTGGCCAGTTGAAACAGTCTAGCCTTGAGTCACAACAATGGAGACCATAATATAGGGATACATAGTTGCAGACATTATTCTGACCACCCCCTTCTTCCCTCATCCTCAGAGTGAGAGGAAAATTGGAGGGTCATAGCATTTGTTTGCTTTTCTATTTATGTGATATTCCATTAATGAGAGTTAAGGACATGGTTTTAGCTAATCAAGAAATTAATGTTTTATATTTCTGTGTGTGTATTATATATAATATATAACACTAATTTTTACATATATATAATATATCTATATATAATATACACACACACCACCCAAAGACAAAGGTAACCAGGAATTCAGATAAAAGCAAAAGGGGAAAAAACTCATTATTTTTGGAGAAAATGCCACTTGCCAAAGCCAGAATGAGTGGAGATGCTGGTAGCTTAAGGATAAAAAAGTGACATGGGAAATTCAAAATGATGTGATCAAAGCTCCTTAATCAAAACAAAGTTCTTGCTCCCAACACAGATGAAATAAAGAAACCACTTGAGAGGAGGGAGCAGAGGAGAAGCACAATCCAGTGCTAGAGAAAAGAAATGTTTTTGCTTGAGAGTGAATTACTGACTGCAGAAAAATAGTAAAATATGCTGATAGAAAGTAATTTTTATTTATTGCTTAGTGGACATACTTATTTAAGCACTTTCCATGTTCTAGGTTCTATGGCAGTTATAAATTTGAAGACCTATTTTAGTGGAGGGAAAAAATAGGAAAACTTTGTGATCGATGGGTGATAGAGATTTGCCCAGGGCACACATCTGAAATCCAGCACCTATTGAAACTCGAAGAAGAAAGAAAAGCTTCTCAGAAGAGGCTTTAGCTATTCTAAGCCTTGAAGAATGCATGGGAGTTACCAAAACAAAGAAGAGAAAGAACATGGAGTTAAATATGCTGAAGGCATTTCAGGAGCAATTCAATTAAAAATCAAAAGGAGATCTTAGGTTAGTTATTCCCAGCCTGTGACATTTTAAGACAAATCTACAGAATCTACAAAATCTACCTTTTGTCACATTGAAACAAAATGTGTATGTTCCCCCTATTCACATTGAGTCTCACTGGGTAAGAATAAGCCCCTGAAATGATGGCTGTTGCAAAGGAGTAGGACGACCACTGGCTGCAGAAGTAAAACTATTTGGTCTTAAATCCTTGCTCTACAACTTCTACCTGTGTCTTCTGGGGCAATGACCTGGCTTCCTTTAATCTCCACAGAGTCATTGGCAGCAACCTGATAGGTATATTGAGGTGAAAAAAAATGATGTGATACATGATTAAATGAGTATAATGCCCTATTCAAATTCAGTGCATATGAAGTATTGATATTAGAATTATTATTAATGCAAATGAAAGAACATGGAACTTGGAATCTGGTGATATCAAATGTGTGACATTAGGCAAGTTGCTTAGCCATTCTAAAAATCATATTGCTTAATTATTTAAAAAGGAAAAACTTTTCAAACTTTGTAAGATTGTTTGAGGAATTAAATATGGCAACATCTTAAAAAAAAAAAAAACAGCACAGACAAGGACCCTACTAAATTTTATTTAAATCTGGGTCTGAAATACTCATATTGAAGAAACAGAAAATTGTATACAAAAATGTGCTTTAATTAATAATAACAGAAAATAATTAAGTGTTTCTCTGTGTTGGGTATCTTAGGCATTTTTACATATACTTGTCATTTAATCCTAAAGATCACCTTTTTATTATCCCTATTAATCCTGCGAAGTACAGTTACTTCTTAAGTACTTAATACTCACAGCATTTTTTTTTTTTTTTTACCATAAGAACATCTTCTTTAGAAGACTTCTAAATGTCCAAAGGTTCTTTGAGTAGTAATCGAAAAGGATCTAATGTCTGGCTTTCAAAAGAAGAGAGGGGTCCTCATCTGACAGCAGCCCTAGGGAAGCAGCAGTGTCATCTGTCAACCAACATTGAAGGTCTGTGTGAATTACCATAATGGTCCTTTGAAGAGGCACACAAATCTCTAACCTCTTAGAATTCACTCTGTAGTTCAGATAAATAAAGCATGTAAACATATTAGTCTTCTTGATGCAGGGTGTATCGAAGATAGATTGATAGTGCAGTTATTAGTGTTAGATTAGTTCAGAGGAGATTAAGGCTGCATCTGGCTAAGATGATAAAGGAAACTTCCCAGAAGAGAACTGGGACTGAGCAGTGGTTTGAAGAATGAGTCGGATTCTGATAGTCAGAGATGGATGGAAGATATTCTAACCTGAGGATAACACATAAATTAACAATGGAATAGGAAATACACACACACACACACACACACACACACACACACACACACACACACAGCGAGAGAGAGGGAGGAAGAGAGAGCAAGAGAGGGAGAGAGAGAGAGAATATTCTGGGGATGATGAGCAGGATCTTTGGACTCAAATGATCCCATGGAACCATAGTGAACATTTGGGTAGGTAGGATAGGACCACATGTGAAGCAGCCTTGACTATTAGGGCTAATAATAATTATTAACTATAATTGCAACAGTTGTTAAACAACTATCATTTGCCAGCACTGCTCATGTCAGAAAGAAGGCCAACACTTAAATATTTAATCCTCCCAATCACCTTATGAAGGAGGTATTATTATCTGCTTTGTACAGACGAGGAAATTGAGGTTTATGAAGGCTAAGTGACTGTCCTAAAGTCACAAACTAATGAGGATCAGAGCTGGGACCCAAGCCCAGATCTATCTATTCCAAAAGATGTGTTTTTCATGATGATAGTGCTGCTACTCCTCAAAAGTTTTTGGTATTTTTCTTGCAAAGAAAAGGAATTTGCTTAAAAGATTTTACTTGAACCCTTCAAAGTTTTTGAAATATTAATGCTCATTCCTTTTCTCTCTTGACCTATCAGCAGTATGTACCACAGTTCATCAACTCTTTCTTGATATGTTTTATTTGCCTCTCAGGACAAAACACTGTCTTGGCTTTTCATCTTCTTCATCTTCTACATCTTTTTGAAAGAAGAAAAGTTTATTTTCCCAACCTGCTAATGTAACAGTGGTTCAACATTTTATTTACCACTTCTTTCCTCTGTCAACACTCACTCCTATTTGTTATCTCGTCCAAACTAATTGGTTTGATTTTTAAAAAATAAATTTTATTGTATACATTTGAGGTTTATAAGATGATACAATGGGATACATTTGGATAATAAATAATCCATTATAGTAATTATAGTAAAATAATTACTATGGTGAAGCAAATTGATATATTAATAATCTCACATAGTTGCTTTTTCTAACAGGAGCAGCTAAAATCTGTTTATTTGACAAGAATCCCTAATACATTACAATTTTATAAATTATAAACTGCAACTATGATGCATTTAGCTCTTTAGACTTTTTTCTCCCATTTTTCTGCCACTTTGTATCCTTTGGTCTACATCATGCCATTTGCCTCCCCTCCCATCTATAGTAAGTATATTCTCTACCTCTGTAGGTTTGACCTTTTCTCCCCCTAGACCCCACATATAAGTGAGATCATATAATATTTTTCTTTCTGTGTCTGGTTTATTACTCTTATCTCTTCTGTGTACTGATGAATCAAAACCTGAAATCTCTAGCCCATACCTCTTTCTGGGGAGTCTAGACTCAGCTGTAGCTCATTTTCTTATTTCTCCACTTGATTGTCTGAAATTGAATTCCTAGTCCTTCCCCACCCAAACCTGCTTCTCCTGCAGTCTTCTACAGTTTTATTGGCATCGACTCCATCTTCACCATGGTTTACACTAAAGCTGTGACATCACCTTCAACGCCTCAGTTTCTTTCACATCCCTGTCAGGAACTTTGGAGATGATCAAAATACTCAGAATCGGTTCACTTCCACCACCTGCATTGCCTGCATTGCTGCTACCAAGTCAAAGTCACCATCATTTTCCACTTGTCTACCTGATGCTGTTTCCTCATGTGCTGCCTCTGCCCTTCCCCCTTGAAGGTCTGTTGTCAAATAGCAGCAAGAAGATTCCTTTTAACTATATATCAGATCACTCAATGCCTTTTATACTGTATCCCCGCCCCCCCTTACTTTCCTCAGCAGCTTCAGAATCACACTGGCCTTCTTTGTGTTTGCTCTCCCAGTTTGTCCTACCTGTTTCTTCTGCCTGAATTGCCCCACCTCAAATATCTGCTTGGTTAGTTCTCTTGCCTCCTTCAGATCTCAAAGCTCATCTTTGCAAAAGAGTCTTTCCTGATCATCCCATGAAAAAGTGGAAAGTGCCAGAGCCCACCTATCATGCCTGATTCCCCTTATCCTGATGTAATAATGTTTCTTTTTGTTTTCCATAGGACTTACCCATATCACATAAATTACTTAATGATTAGTATGTTTATTCTTTATTCCCACCAGTAGAATGCAAGCTCCTGGGGGAGGACAGATACTTTTATCTGTTTTGTTTTACTCTTCACAGTTCCCAAATGGCTAGAAACTGCCTGGTACGTAGAAGGTGTTCCATTAATATTTGTTGATATTCATTTGAATGTAGAATAAATAAAATAAACAGCTACAGTATGCATTTTTCTGTTTCTTTTACTTTGTCTCCTTCTCTTCATAGATATATGTTTTCCAAGTGCCCAGGTACTTTTTTTCTCTTCTAAGAAGTGAACATTATGCCTGAACACTTTTAAAAACTTGGGTGAGATATGCAGCGAAGTAAAGCATATTGTCCTCAGGACACAAGTCTTTCTACACCCGAACTTACATTGAGGAGATAATATCTGGTACATTGCAAATGTGAATGAAGTAAGTAACTGTATTTCAGTTATTACAATAAATTGGGAGAATAGATAGCCAAGGGTTGACCTGGAAATATGTATGAAGGAAACTGTGGAAAATAACTAATGAAAAGTAGCCTTTGGGGTAACAAACTGGCTATGTTTCCTAAATAGTGAGATTTATTTTGTTCATATTAAGTGATTAAAGGGATAGGCATGCAGAAACATTTATAAGTAGCTGTATTTTTACTATGCTTTTTGAATATGTGATGAAAAATGTGGACATCTATGGAAAGCACCATGAAGGAATTATCAGAAATATGGAGATCAATGAAGCCTAAACTGTTTCCAAGAAAATAAAACTCACTTTAAATGGGACCACAGGGTACAATATCACACACTGCACGTGTATGTGAGCATTTTCACACATGCAACTCTGATACAGAAATAAAAATCAGCCAGTCTTAAAAAGTTAAAGTACAAGAAATGGAATATAATTAGGCTTTCTTTTGCATATCTGTATTATGTTTTCATGGAAATATTATATGAAAATATTATATGATAAAACTCAGCATAGATTAGGTACTGAAAAGTCTGCCAATCAAAGTTTTCCTACTAGCGAAAATCCCTGGTTCCTGTTTGCAGAAACTCTGTCTTTATAAGTAAACCTCATCACTGTACTCCTAGAATTCTGAATGTAATCTTCTTTGGCATAGATTGAATTCTTGTTTCAGTGCACTAAGTTGCTAGTTTATAAAAGCCTACAATATTCTTTTCCTAAAGCGTGTGTTTGTGTGTGTGTGTGGTAATTACCAAATTTTTAGTTTAATGAAAGCAGTTCACAGTAATATCTCATAATACCAGGCTCTTACCATTCACCCATAGATCCATTTTTTTTTGCCTCCTTCCTAGCAAACTAAGTACTAAAAGAAAAAAATCATCATCATCTTTTTGATGCCATCTCTATGGCAGCAGAAAACTAATTTTGTTACATCTTGACACATCAGTATTCACTATGTTGACTATGGCTTTATTTTTATACCTTTTATACCTACTATGGCTTTATTTTTATAACCTTAAAAAGAGAAAACATTAAACAGTAGTATAACATATTTGTCATTTTTACAGTCATAGTTCCATCCCTTAGTTGAGAAAGGTTACTTTTTCCTTGATGGATCCTTCAATGAAATATTTATTTTTGTACCACCATGATTTCACAGTGTGCTGTTATGAAAGTAACTCAAATATTACATATTTAAGTCCTAAGTTTCTCCATAGTGTCAATGAGGGGGAGATAAAAGGCCAACAAATAAAGTCTTTTATTTGAGAAGAGCCAGTAAATAATTTTAAAACATAGCAAGAAAATTTAAATTACAAAAGGTAAATGGATTATATTTGGGAAAATGACACATTATTCTCTACAAAAATCTTGTTTTAAAAACAGTGTTTCATCAATTCTTCTTGACATCCATAATAATGACAAAATATCCTCACACATTTTCATATGTATTATTTTCTAGATGGTATAATAAAAGCTGTCAGCTACCCCTTCTGCATACTAACAGAAAAGTGCAATCCTTTGTTCTATGAGTGACTGCATTTGCACATTATAGAACTATGAAATATTTACAAAGGGAAGGTTAAATCAATACAGCTCTAAAATTTGTACTTCAGTCTTCAGGGATTTATATCATCTTGATTTAATGAACTACGAGGAGTGAGAATGTTGACACACAGAAAAAAAATATTTCGGTTTCTCCTTTATTGTACATACAGAAAGTATTGAAGTAGGATTTGTTGATACCTAAGCAGTAACTAATTATTACTTCAGCTATCATTTGAGAAATCCCATGGCTAAAAGCAGATGCCAGCTATCAAAAAGAGAAAAAATAATGATGCATACTAAAGAAATACTGTATCTTCATTTAACTTAGCTTGTCAAAAATCTTTTATATTTTAAATTAATAGTATTTAAATTTTATAATACAAAGATTAGCCCAGATAAATAAAATTCATAAAAATATAAACAAAGACTACATGTAGTTATCTAAAATGTATTATATGTGCTATATATTATAACAATGTATGTGCATTTAATGTGTTGCTGATGCCTATATATCTCATTATATCACAACAAATTTGAGTTGCCAACCTAAGTTTTCTTATTGCGTACAAGACTGTGTTCATCAAACAGAATAGAAATATCTCTTATTAGCAACAATAGCCGGTCTCATAGTTGTTCGAATAAAAGAATTAATGAGGAAGTATAAGGATTGAATGAGGGAAACAAAGAGCTTTGAAAAGTGTATTTTCTTGATACGTGAGACAGAATAGTAAGTCTTATAAAAGGGCATAGGATATATAAAGATGAAAGCTTAGTTGAAATGAAGCTTGCTTCTTTTATAGAATTGATTCATTCATTTCAAATTCACATTGTTACATACATACGTTTATTACATTGTATAAACTAGAAAATTCTTTCAGTTGAAACACCAGACTGTGTTTAGAGGTACTGTTCATAAATGTATTCAGTGTAAATTTACTAATTTACAAGACCCAGTGATTTCAAACTCTTGATATAAAAGAGACCAAGGGGAAATAACAAAATTTTAATAGACTCATGACTCTGGTTCTAACAATTATCTCTTCTGTGATCTAAAGCAAGTTACTTTTTCTCCCTGAACCCCAATTACCAACCTATGTAAGATAAATAAACCTGCTTACCTCACACGACTATTTTAAAGACCCAAAGATGTTATAAACTCTGTTGCAATGTGTTATGTGATTCTGATGAGACATAAAAATCAGTTTTACCTCTATTTTATATATTGCTTTAGTTTTTATTGAAACAACCCAACAGTAATTAACAACTATTTATTGAGTACAGATTCCCTGAGCACATACCTGTTAAAAGACAGAAGACCAGAATCCCCTTAAGTGTACAGCAGTGGAAAGGGGAAAGTGGAAATCAAATTAGAAAGGGGAGGAAAAAATTCATTGCATTAAACTAAACATAATTGTTTAATATTCCTATTCAATTGGAAAGGCTTACCTCATCTTTTATTATACTTCACATGGGCCTCTTAATTAATGATGTTATTTTGCATCTTGGCCAAGGTTCCCCAGAAAATAAAACATTAGATATAGCTCTAAGTGCTAATGTGCAATTAGGGACTGCAGAACCTGAGAGGAAAAGCAGGAGACAAAAGGAGTGGAGGAAGAATGGATGAAGTGGAAGCTAACATGAAAATGTGTCATCAGGTGGCTGAAAATAAATGCGATCAATTGCTTGATTTCCTGGGACCTTCCTCTGAGAAACCATATTAGCTGCATCTCAGGACCATTATTTGAGTGCACAGACAAAGGGGAAAGAAAAATAATTTGCAACTGGCTCCTACCCTTCAAATTGTTTGGTACACAGAGGATTAATTCCTGTTAACTTTCAGAAGCTTCCAGTGTTCCATGGCTCTTGGTGAACAGGAAAACCCTGAAGCAGAGGTGAGATAGATGGCATGAGGCGAGACCCTGTTAGATCACATCTGTGTGAAGTTAGTCGGAGCCCATAGCAGAGCTGGATCCACAGAAAAATGAAGCTGAGAAAATCAGAAACAGGACGTAAGAGATGGCTGGTACACCGCACACAGAGTGGTTACTATGTTCCACTTTTATTCTCACAAAAATACCTTATTACTCCTAATCTGCTGATATTCTCATCTTGCCAATCAGTACCCAAATCAACACTGAGCTAAAAATTTCAGCCTACATCAAGTCCCTCTTGCCACGTCATGCAAATGTTAGAACCAGGCAGTACAAAAGGAAATGGACCTATTTACTGGAGATGGCAGATAAAAGGGAAAATACTGGAATAGCTCTTATTGTACCATTATTTTACTAATAATTTCCAACCTCTAATGGCACAGTAGAAAAATCATAGGATCTTAGTGTTTTCCTCATGTACATAATACTAATTACTTAGCACTCTTGAACTAAGACTTAAACACTGTTGAGTGCCCATTAAGTTGCTTTGCTTGTTATTTCAAACAAAAAATCAAGAGGAAAGGATCTGAAATCATCCATGTGAATGATCAAGCGGTATGAGCAAGCTTCAGAAACCCAGGCTTTGTCTGTGGCTCAGCCTCCTTAGAAATAAGTGCCCCTCCCTTTTGAAACTCTTTTAAATTTAGGCAATTCTATTTTCTCCTTGGTCTTTCTAGAGTGTTTTATCAGTTAATTATGCTACCTGATAAAAGGAGAGAAAGTGGCTATCTTTATTAGCTAGTTCATGCAGCTAGATTACTTTTATAGTTATAGACAAGCTAATTCTAAAATGTACATGCAATGGCAAAGAAACTAGACTAGCCAAAACAATTCTGGTAAAAAAGGAAGTTAAGTTGGATGACTCACATTTTATAATTTTAAAGTCATTATAAAGTTTTGGTGATCAAAACATTGTGGTTTTAGCAAAGACGTAGGCTCCTAGATCAATAGGACAAATTAGAAAGTTCAGAAATAGACCTATACAAATATACCAATTAGTTTTTTACCAAAGTTCAAGGCAATTCAATGGAGAAAGTATAGTCTTTACAACAAGTGGTGTTGGGACATCCGTATGCAATAAAATGGATATCAACATAAACCTCATACCTTCCACAAAGATTAAATCATGATGGATCATAGACTTAAATGTAAAATGTTAAATGTTTAGATGAAAGTATAGGAAAATATCTTTTTTTAATCGACATTAAGCTAATAGTTCTTTTATTTATTTATTTATTTTGAAAGAAAAAGAAAAGAAAGAGCAAAAGAAAGAAAAAAAAGAGAGAAAGAAAGAGGAAGAGAAAGAGGGAGAGAGAACAGGATTCTTGTTCTATTGCCCAGGCTAGAATGCAGTCTAAAAATGAGTATTAAAAACCTCTTTTATGCCAATAATTGTGCTTAACTATGGAGACAGGAAGG